>CAUYPK010151675.1:0-21509 GCA_963574355.1 Loris lydekkerianus
TTCACATGAAGGCTATAACCCAACTATACCACAAGACTATGAGGAAAGGACCAAGGAAGGGGAAGGGAGGGGGGAGGTTTGGGTGGCGGGAGGGTGATGGGTTGGGCCACATCTATGGTGCATATTTTTATCTATAATAAAAAAAAAAGAAAGTGAAAAAAAAATAAAATAAAATAAAAAATAAAGCAGTTATCAAAAAAAAAAAAAGCTTCTTGTCTTATTAATTGATCCCATTAGATTCCCTAAAGGGTAAATTGTATTGGACCTAGCTCACCTTTCCTTGCCAGACCATGGGTCATAAGTCACTAACAAACTAGTGCTTGGCTGTTCTACGTCAGGGGATGCCCACATTTCAATCAGCTATGATCCAGAGGGCAAACTAGGATTTTTTGGTTAAAACCCTGGCTCTCAGTTGAACCGCTTCTGTGGGAACTTTAACCAGAGAAATCCTTCTTATGTGAAACAAAGGAGAGAGAAATGCCATGAAACATATCTGATTTAGTCCATCTTAAGCAAAACACTGAACTGATTAACAGGGAGATCAGTTATATTTGGATTGTTCCACCAAAGTCAAAGTCTTGGAGGCAAGAGTTGGAGATATTTCATGGATGGTATGGACACATACAGAGATTCCATAATTAGATACCCTGAGAGAGAAATTTATTAGCTGGACTCTCACTTGTAAGAAAAGTGATGCATACCTAAGCACTTCTTCCAAAAGAAAGTTGGCAACAACCCTTCTGATATAATAACTTCAGGCATAGTATATAGTCCTTCCTACCTAAGTATATCCTTAAACTTTATTTACTTCTACCACAATTGGCAGCAAAGCCAGGAAAGTTTATAAAAAGAATCTAATGACATTCAAAATTCTTTCTCTGTTGCTTGGCAATCATCGTATTCATTTGCTCAATCAGACAGTCCAAAACATCTGCCTTCCTTAAGTCCTACATTAACTCTGTTTCCAACAAATGAAGCTGCCCCTGATCAGCAGAGAAGATGTGATGAATGTCATCTTGGCCCAACCCCTCATCTTGAGTGCCTCTTCCAAAATGCTCACAGGCACGACCACCAGTTCACCTGAAAACATCCCTCTCTGCTGCCCAAGCCTCTCTTTTTCTTTCCTCTGCCTCTGAGGAACAGACGCCTACCTCTTATTCACAACCTATATACCTATTTTCTGAGAACATCTAATCTTATGTTTGTACCTTCTGTCTCTCTACTGGTTTCTTCCTCTGTGCCATGAATTTACTAACTCAACTTAAAGCAATAAAAAACAACAGTGGCAAAATAAATGCCCGTTAATATGGGTCCTCCTCCTTATGGGGTGACTGTTTCAGTACTTCACTGACATTGATATAAATCTCATCTCCCTTATAGGCAGTCATAAAAAAAGAAACTGTTCATACCAAGTACATCCTGGATTTTATAGTTTCATTGAAATGTGTAAGGAAACGGGGGTGTCACATGACGTGAAGATTTTCGTTGGGAAAAATCTCCATTAAATACATCTCTTCACGTCTCTTTCCTTGACACTCAGGCTGTTTCTCACCTCACAGACTTATTCACTAGCAGGTACCGAGAGAAGACATTTCTGTTTGTTTCTCATTTATCTTACACAGTAATTTTGGTTTTTTGGCTTCAATATATCACAGAGCTCGGCCAACCTTCCTCAGCTCCCTCTTACGGTCATCTCAGAAAGTTCTTCCCACCCTCCAAAGAAAGTCTCATGTGTTGCTAAGAAGATCAAATGCTCTCCATGCCATTACCCCAAAACCTCCCCTCACCCCAGACACCAAAGATCTACCATCATACTTTTTTATATACTGCACAATTTCTCCAGAAAACATGTCCACTCTGCCTGCTTCCTAACTACCAATGACTTCTAAATCCCATGCAATCAATTTTTCAACTCTCAGTTTAAACATTTTCTTGAACTTCACCAAATACCTCTTAACTATGAAAGCTAGTGGGATAGTCTAACTTTTATGTGTTTATTTTTTTAGCCATATTAAACCTTCCTCTTGCGTTAGAAGTATATGGTAATCACAAGAGCAGAACCTGAAAACAGATAACCCTTGGTTTAATCCAAATTTACCACTTAAAATTTGCACAGCTCTAATTAATGACCAAAGACTCCATTTTTTTTTTTTTTTTTGTAATTTGGTGAAAATATTACCTACTTCATTGGATTGTAATAAAAATAGAATGAGTTGAAACATGTAAAGCCATCATAAGATAACTTCATCTGGCAGGAGATGAGACAGTCCCCTCTCCTTCCCCAAACAGGATTATCTCTTCTGTTAGACACTCCTGTTTTTCTCAGTGCCCATTCCTTTATCCTGTTCCTTACTGGTTTTGCCTCCTCCTATCTACTAAATGTGATGGTATGCCACAGTTAGTGGATACCTAATCCTCCCTCCTCCGCCTCTTTGTTTCTCTCTGTCTCTCTCAGAGAACTCACCAACTTTGTGGCTTCAACATGTACAACTACCCTTCTTCTGTGCCCCTGTGTGCCCCTCATCTCTGAAAATCTCTATATGCCTAAAAATAAATCCTATCTCTAAAACCTGCTCCTCTCCAAACATACTTTTGTCTGTCCATGTTGTCATCATTCTAACAAGTAAAATTACTCGACTTCCCGCCAATGCCTAGAAGACGAAGTCCTCAGGCTCCTGGGCATATCACATTGCAGGCTCCTGAGCACATCACGTTGCAGCCCTCATTAGCCTCCAACCTTAACTCAGAAATGCCAGTTGAAACTCCACTGCAGAGCTTTTGCTCTTGAAGGTCCTCTTGCTGACAGTGTTCTCTCTGTTTCCCCCAAATTTAACATAAATTCTAAGTATCTTCAGAGACCAAAGTCCACCCCTTTCTGAATTATTCTTCAGTTTCCCCAACCTTGTCCTCTGAATATGTGTCATGCTCAATGTTGATACCCCACCCCTTCCCTTCATATTCATTTTCTTAGATGGTTTGGTAAAGGAAAAGGACAGTGCTAGAAGAGAAAGAAAAATCAAATATCTCCCAAGTCTCCCAGGAGTGTCAGGCACTGGGCTAGGAGCTTTCACTAACCCTCTCCACGTTCCTGAAATGTACATACTGGGGTTGCATGTTCAACTGCTTCAGGGTTAGAGCCCTCATGTTTCTCATATTTGGGCATCATTTAATGATCCTCACTTTCTCATTTTTTTCCAAACTCCCAAGGTACTTAGGGTAGTTTGTAACTAAACTTTGTCTTAACAGAATTATACAGCTATTCACAAGCTATTTTCACAATGTTCTTCTCATTTAGGCTGTCATCATTTAGCCAAGTGAGAGGCTGGGTCTTTAGTCCATAAAGCTGTCACTACAATCATCACGGACAATTTACAGTGACATGCCCATAGGCATGTCAGGAAGAAATACATATAAGTGTCATAGTTAAATAGTTAGTGGCAATTTATTCTGCTTTTTCTGCTGCTGTAATTTTAATGAGCATCCCACACATTCTCATGTGGGACCTGCAATCCATTAGAGAATGTTGTATACACTAGGTAGGCCCTTGCCTGTCATAGAGCGATTTGCTGACAAAATGAAAATTATGCCTTATTTCTTCAATGTGACAAGAAGTGAAATGGTGCAAACTTTTGTAAATGACTTATAAAATGATGCCATAACCCATTTACACTTTTTTTCAAGTGAGGACCACCCAAAAATGAAAGAGTGAGATTCTCACGTGTTCTTAAACTAACAAAATACATTTGCTAGTATGATGCTGTCAGCATTCTCTAAAAACCTGAGTTTCCTCTCCTTATAAAACAGGGACTTTGGGGGTGGGGGGGAAGTAATGTGTAATTCTTTCATATTTATTTATTTACACATTTTCACTTTATCTTAAAGAGATTTTGACAAAGTGGCAAGTATGTGCATACCTATAAGTCATTTTTTATAAATCTATGTCATGCTGATTTATTTCTAAACTCTAGATCCTTTGCATCAACTAAAATAGATTCTTTTCTTCTTTCAGGTGATTTTTCTGATCTGCAAAGTTTATAGAAAAGAATATACAAAGTACTTTGATAGCAAAGTAAGCCAAAAAAAGCTAAAGAGAAAGATTAACAGCAGAATCTATGATTAGATCAGGTTCAGATTTCATTGGATTCATCCACACCACAAAATTTACTGTCATAATTATATGTTTGTTATAGAAACCACTTTCCTCCCAAAGAGGGAGGAAATTTTTCAGGATGAACGTGTCTGTGTGTGTATTTTTTTCAAATCACCATGACAACTCTTACCTCTTTAGTATATGAATTTGTTAACTGCTTGAAACAATGTTAAGGATGAAGTATCGTGAAACAAGAACCAATGCTGGGTTCGTCTTTAAATTGATAGTGCAGAAAAATACAAAAACCTGAGAAAATGATTACATTAGTATTCACAGCCTAAAAAACATGATCTAGGTAATATCACCTATCAATGCCTTCCCAGGTAACACTTACGGAAAGTTTTCTATTGTGACTATAGAAAATCATATTCAGCAAGAAAATATAGATTTCAGTTCTGTCGTAGTGATTTGACTATCTCTTGTGCATAAGTGAGCTCCCATTTTTGACTACAGACTGCTGAGATTCTTAGCGAATGTATTATTTTGAGCATGTTAAATTGCCCAGTATGTGGTGTCAATAACGTGTAGGTTGATTAGTCTCCAAAAGGACATGTCTATTTCTTACATCTCTACATTGTTGATTTTCTGAAATGCTGAATATAAAATAAGAAACAAAATAAACCTGCTTTCAAATGGACTTTTGTCAACATAACTGTAATAAAAAGAATTTCAGCAATAATTTACTCACGTAGAATAATCTCAGTTAAATAAAACTAGGAAAATTGGTAAATTCCTGTCTTTGTGAATTGAAGCCTATCTAGACATTAGACAAACCAGATCTCATCACTAGTGCTTAACACAGAGGCAGAGTTTGATGCAAAACAAATCAGCTTCACACAAGGTTTGTTGTTGTTTTACCCTGATATATGGTATTATTTATTTCTATTTCTAGATCAATAAATCAAGAAACAGAGAAGTATATGGTTTTCTCCACGGTCACACAGTCTATCAGTGGCAGAATTACAGCCAGAGTTTATATCTTCTGACACTTTGAACAGCATTCTTAGGTTGCCCCTTAATAATTTAAATAACAATTGAAAATTCCCTTTTTCTTTTTTTTTTTTTTATCTTTTTCTTTCTTATTTAATTTTTTTTAACAAATACTCAGTTTTCTAATCTATCAGCTGGCCATATACTTCCTATCTTTTTATTGCAAATACTTAATTACAAAATTTCAAATTTTGTCACAGGACCTCAGTGACATTATTTGCCACTGCATTCAAATTTAGAGGGGCAAATCTCCTAAATCTTTCAGAGACAGAAGCGACATGTGCCTGCAGTTTTGGAGGTCACAATGCAGTGCTCCATCTCACCTGCTGCAGTCTCTTCATAGCACTTACTGCTAGCCTGTCATTACTTTGTGGTTGTATACTTGCTCCCCACCTGAAGTTCCTTAAGGGTAGGGATCCCGTCTCATATGTTTATGCATTCCTGGAACCCAGAAGGACCATCATGGGCACATATTGATGACAGATGTACAAGACATTTTTCTTGAATAAATTATTCATTAAGAAGTTACTTTTACCAACTTGACAAATTAGATATGTAGCTTAGTTTTCTAATGAGGATAGTTCACAAAATACACCCACCACCTTAGAATAAATACTTCAATGTAAAATATAACTTTTTAAGCTACATAAAATGGAAAATAATCTTCATTTGAAGTAGTTTCTTGCAGACGGTCCTAGGCAGAAATGGGGTTGAGCTCTCTGGCTCTCTCACAGAGAGTGGATGGGAGCTCACAGGCATGAGCCTTGCTGTGATCCCAGTGCTGGTGTCCAGTTCTCCACCCTATGCATCGACTCCTGTTCAGTCTGCTCTTCATAAAGCTTGCAGCTGCCTGAAGGGGAACCAAAGCCCCACCTCGCATTTGGCTCAGAAAGCCTTCAGGTGACCTAAATGAGGCGGCTTCTTCTCCATCCTTGCAGTGAGGTTGCAGGTTACATTTACATCTCCATTTTCTGAAGAAAATTCTTTCCAAACCTAAAATATGTGGCTTCCTCGTCTTCGGAGATCCTGGGATTAAGTAATTTGGAAAGGCAGGATGTGTTAAGCACAGATGCCAAACCAGACTGCCTGGTTTAAACCAAAGCTCCTCCCACTTACAGCTACGGAAACTTGAACAAGTTATAAAACCTGTGTCTCACTTTCTTCCTCTGTATAACTGGGATAACAACGTAGCCTGTCCCATAAGGATATCATGAAGATTTGAAACTATATAAAATACATATGGTATACACACATATTTACAGTATACACACCTATACACACACATACACACACAGATGTGTATCACAGTGCCTGGCACGCGGGGTCACTACACATAGCAGTTATTGTTGTCAGGTTGAATGGGCAGCCCATGGTTGATTTTCCTCCAGTAGCACCTACTTTCCCACAGATGTCCTTTAAGTATAATTGACACAAAAATACAAAAGAGAAGTCAAGAGTAGTCCTCACTGACAAAGCTGCCACACACGTTTTCAAAGCTCTAATACAACTGCTATTAACTCTACAAAATTCCCTCTCACATTCTGTTCAAGTAAGTACAACTAAGTCTTTAAAATAATTACTCTCTAGAAAACAGACTGAAATAAAACCAGAATATTAACACATGAGGAAGTTTTTATTGAGAGCACCTTTGGCAATGTGATAGAAACAGTTTGAGGAAGGAGGTTTGAAAAAAGCTGGTAAGACACCCCATTCTCTCATGCTGGGAGGAGAACTGTGGGCATTACAAAAAGCAATTTGTTAACATACGAAAAAAATGCTTTCAAACGTGTATACGTGTATAGACTTGCAATTCCACCTCTCCTAATTTATTCTAAAATTATGACCATGACAAATTTAAGGTATAAGACTTGTAGTCATGGCACTATTTAAAAGAATAAAAAGCTGGAAATAAGCTAAAAGTAAAAGAACATTTCATATAATGTTTGGTATGAATATATAATAAAATACTCTAAACTTTCAATAATTAAACTGTATAAAATATTAAAGATGTAGGAAATTATTATAACATATAAAGTTAAAAAAACATATGCAAGATATATAAAGAGGACATAATTTTCGCTTAATGTGTGTACATCTTACTTAAAAGTATATTTATATAAGTTTGAGACCAGGCAGAGCAATAGGAAGATTCTGTCTCTACTAAAAATAGAAAAACTGGGGCAAGCTTGAGCCCGAGAGCTTGCGGTTGCAGTGAGCTATGATACCATGGCACTCAATTCAGAGTGTTGAGTGAGACTCTGTCTCAAAATAAATATATAAATACATAAATAAAATTTGCATAGCACTCAATATGTTTAAGATACTGTTCTAAGCACTTTATAGTTATTACCTATTTAATCTTCATATTAACCCTTAAGTAAGTGGTATTATTATTACCTCTTTAAAAATGCAGAACACCAAGGCACAGAAGGAAATCAAACCTAATCCACGTTACACAGCTGGTGAATATACACACCAGGACTGGAACGCAGTACTGTGGCTGCAGAGTCTATATGCAGTATATGCAGTACTGTGGCTGCAGAGTTTACTCATGGATGTTTTTCCTAAGGTTAATTTTTGCCTACCCATACATTTTTTAAATATTCTACTGTGGATCTATATTATTTTACTATCATCGATGTGATTTATAGTGTGTGGTAGAAGCTATAAAGAATAATAGTACTTTCTAGACTGCTTAACTGCTCCCACACCTGTTCATTCTTTGCCAAAATATGTATCTCTCTTCATAAAAAATGTCCTAAACATAAATTGTCAGAAAAGATATACAAAAATTTTATTTAATAAAAATGTTACCTAAATCCTTCTGTCTCTCCTAAACTCCTGCCAACTGCATCGTTTTTGTGCATTTTTAAAAAGTAAAATAAAGTCTGCATCACAGATTTTTACTTTTCTTACTAAGGCTGTTTTTTAGGTTAACAGCTTGAATTTTAATCATCCAATTGTCTGCCTTTTTTTTTTTTTTTTTTTTTTGAGACATATTCTCACTTTGTCGCCCTCAGTAGAATGCTGTGATGTCACCACTCACAGCAACCTCAAATCTTGGGCTCAAGTGATCCTCTTGTGTCAGCCTCTCAAGTAGCTGGAACTATAGGCACTCACCACAATGCCTGGCTACTTTTAGAGACAGGATCTCACTCTTGCTCAGGCTGGTCTCTAACTGGTGAGCTCCAGCAATCCACCTGCCTTGGCCTCCCAGAGTGCTGGAATTACAGGCATGAGCCACCACACTGGCCAGTGTCTGCCTATTATTAACAAAGAAAGTAATAAACATATAGCTGTCCAATAAAGATCCAAGTAGGGTTAACCCTGAGATGAGTTTATGGCTGGCTTGTCAGCATACTGTGCTCGTATTGGGGGGCATGGACATTTAGTGAGACTAGGACTGGTCTACATCAATTACCCTACTGGTAGCCATAAGAAAAATATGTCTCTCAAATAACCTAAATAAGTCAAAAAGCCAAAGGAAAATTATGCTCCAAACAATAACAGTGTATTTCTGATATTTAAAACCTATTTTGCAAAAAATTCCTAAGTTTTACAATTTTATTTATAGACATTTGTCTTGAAATGTGCCATGTAGTTTTTAAGATAACCTCTCTATGCAACTTTCATAATGATTATAACTGACATTTTGACACAGTTCAGCTAAATTTCAGAATAATTGTTCATATATTAAAGGAGATTTACAAGAAAATTGATTTTCGGATTGTGAAAAGAACTAGCCTTTCAAGAAGTCTCTAAATGACCCCAAGGTGTCAAATTCAAAGCATTTTAGTTCCCTCAAACATCGCTGAAAATTTACAAATTACCAGATAAGTTATTCCTTTAGAATTCTTGATTAAGATTTATAGGCACATAGATCCTTTCTAAGAACCAACCTTTCAAAATAGGAAAATACATTTCTCAATATATGTCATTGCTCTCTAGGTTCTGGTACCCAGGAGATCTCCATCTGAATCGGCAAGATCTCCAGGCTGTTTACAACAAACATTAAAACTGTGTCACTAGTTATCAGGGATGCAATTTTTCAACAGGTTCTTTGATCTGAATCATTTTGTTTTACTTCTAATTACTTAACTTCACTAAAAAAAAATGTGAGAGAACATTTAAAGCTATCATATTCAAATTTAAAGGCCATATTTGTCCCATAATTCTGTTGATGTTAAAATTAGATTTTTCCTATCTCATTTTTTGCTGAGGTCCTTAGAAAATAGGTACCAACCACTCCCAGCTTCCAAGGTTGTGGTGTGTATATTTATATATGCACACACACATATACATATGTGTGTGTATATATATATATATATATATATATATATATAAATATATGTGTATATGTGTATGCGTAAATATAAATGCATTTGGTCTTTGTCCCTGATTCCAGACACAGAGCTTCAAAAACCCTTCAAAAATCTCCTGAGTGCCTACAATCCCCTTTGGACTACGTCTGAATTTATGATAACAAGATGATTCATGGGTGTGGGGTGGGGAAATGGGTAAACAGCTTTAGCATGGGGGGCTGGTTGCCAGAGAAAAACAGTCATATGATTCTGGGGTTAGAACTTTTATCTCTGGTGAGAGAAAGAGAACTAGAAAGTTCAATTGCATGGTCAGTGATTTAATCAACCATGCATGTAAAATGAAACCTAGGTTAAAACTCTCAGCACTGAGGTTTGAGGAACCTCCTGGCTGGTGAGTATACAGGGAAGATGGACCACTCACAGAGGGCCTGGGAACTCTACACCTAGGACCCTTCTGGACCTTGCTACCTTACACATCTCTTCATCTGACTGTTCATTGCATCCTTTGTAATAAACCCGTAGTTACAAGCACAGTGCTTTCCTGAGTTCTGTGTCATTGTGGCAAATTTCCAACATGAAGGAGGGGTTGTGTAGACACCTGAATTTATAGGCAAACCAAACAGGAAAGCAGAGAGCATGCGGACCCAGGACTTCTAGGCGGCCTTGCAGGAAACTGGGCTGTGGTGTCTGCACAAACTCAGGTAAGTGTCAGAACTGAACTGAATTGCAGGACATGTGGTTGGTGCCAAAAACCTCTCCACAGACCTTCCAAAAGACGTGATCAAGAACTTCATTTGTAAACCTCAGCTGGACACCCACCTCTGAGGTTGGAGAGACCAAGAGGAAAGGCTGGAAATTACAAAGGCTCTTGGTATTCTCTGGAGGCAGGGAGTGATTTTCTTGTACCTCTAGAGCAGGGAAAGGCGTATCAGAGAGATTGGCATGTGTCACCTAGAAGTAAAGTGGCCTACACCAGAAATCCACAGAATCCGTGGCTGCCATCCTGCTCTGACAACACTGCCAAGAGTGTCCCTGCCCTGGGGACAGAACACAGTCACAGAATGTGCTTTAGGAAAACGAGAGGCAACCAAATGAACATGTTTTTAACCTAAAAGGCACAGGAAAGTCATGGGATGTGGCGTCTTTCATCAGGAATGAAAAGGGGTGAAAAAGACCCATAAAACTGCTGCCACAAATAGCTAGAATGCTTTGAAGAAATCTTATTATTTAAGGAGATAAACATGTTCCTCAAACTTACCGGCATTGAGAATACTTACTGAACTTTATTATGTGCTGCACACATCTAATTTACATGATAACCCTAGGAGTAGTATTATTACTGCCTTTGATTTGATAAGGAAACTAAAACTTTAAAGAAAGCAAATGACTTATCAATATTGCGTATAACTAAGAGAGCTTGTATCTGAACCCCCATCTCACTGACAGCAGAGATGTTGCCCTTAATTAATGCATCATGTTGATTTGCCCACTGGCATATAGGTTTTTAAAATCATACTGACAATTTACATAATGATGATTAAACCCATATGATTCCCTTTGAAGTTGTTACTATATACTCCAGTTCATTAGCCTCTCCAGTAACTCTGAATAAATAATAAGTGGGTACATGCTAGACATAGCCCTTCGGAGGATTAATGCGCCCATGCTTTCCTACCTCTGTCTTTCTGCCGCCACCATTCATACGGGGTCTTTGGGTCCATTACAAGCATCTTGATTTCTTTTTCAAGATGGGATGATTTACACTGTCAGACAGCCCAGTCATAACACAGTTAAACAGATGTCTCCAAAGAAAGGTTAACTGATTACCACTCAACTGGAGGGGAAATTTTTAGTGAAAGATTGTATAATGTACAATTTTCCTCTAATAACACAAGTCCTGCCAGAGCCTATCTTTTTTATATTTTTATATATCTATATTTTTGTCATTAATTTATTCTTGAGAAATAAAAGGAAGTCTGACATTTCTTGCCTATACATGTAGCATGGTTTATGCTAGTGTTGTTAATTTGAAGAGATGCAGATGTTTATCCGTTGTTGTTATTATTGTTTTCATTATTATTATCATCCTCCCTCTCATATCAAACTGCCATGGCTACTGAGAGGTGGGGGAAGGTTTACAACATGTTAAACATTCTACGGGAATAATCGTATTTTGCAATCAGGAGGTCCCCCTAGGACTTCAGGGGCATCGTGTGTATTTCTATACATACACTTCCTTCACCGGTCCTGAGCTCCTGAACGTTACGTGCAGCCTGCAACACATTTGGGAATCCTTCAAAATAAATGACTCCATACTATATAACACAGAAAGGGATTATTATTGTTGTCTCCAATTATTTCAAACCCCTAGGGTTGTAATAAATAAAGTCTTAGGAATAATGAAATAATAAATTTTCATTTAGAAGGAGTTGCAATCTGAATATCCTTAATCCATGCCATCAGTCTTACTACTAAACTTCCCAGGACATGGGTGATATTGCCCTTGAATGTCCTCAGTACTGTCAGTAAGATTAAATCTTCAGTCGTTACTGATGTAAATTCTTACCTCAAGGGAGTATGAGACAAAAGGTGACAGACAAGAAATGGTTTAAGAAATTACTCTTCAGACGTGTATGAGCCATAGATCTCCTAAGGGTTCTTCTGCCAGACTGAAAGTTCCTTCATAACGTGGACCTAACAACTACAGTGTCACAAAATATGCTTGCTTCTCAATATTAGATTTAAAAAAAAAAAAGAGAGAGAGAGAGAGAGAGGCAAAGACAGAGAGTGAGACAGAGTGGAGAGAAGTGATCAGCAAAGGGATTTATCGACATCTCAGCTTCTCCGGGCATAGGAGGGGCTCGACACCCTTAAAGTGCTGACCTGCTTTAGAAGCTCTGCCATTCTGAAAGTCTGACCCAGCAAATGAAGACTGCGGTCTGGATTTCCTACTACCAAATGGCTTTGCTCACCTGTTCAGCTTCCGGCCATCCGGGGGTCCCGCCACTCTTTCGTCCTACCCTACACTTCCCTTCATTTTGTAATAGACTTGTCAATTATTGATTGCTTCTCTTTATCCGTCCCTCCACTCCTTGGGATGATCAAATAGTGACTGTAGTTAGCTGTTCTGTAAAATCTGTCAAATAAAACTTTATTACTGAGCATCAATCATTGTTTGCTCTGAGGAAGTTGTTATTTACAAGGTGGTGGAATCTAAAGTTAATTTTTTCATCCTCTCTGGCTAGTTCAAAAGCCATTAGTAACCCAGCCCTTTATTTTAAAGGCACAAATAATGATGTTACAGATCACTTTTTAAAATAGTTTGACTGTATATAAGGTAATTTTTGTTTCTGTTTCCTCTATGTTCTTCCACTCCCTTAATAATATTTTATTATATGTATATTGTACTATGTATAACTCTGAACACAGTGTTTTAATGGATCCTTTAAAATTTAAAAAATATATATATTAGGTATTTATATTCTTTACCAATTCTGAATACCCCCCAAATTTGTAAAACTATAATCATGTATTTTTGCTTAACTCTTCAAATTTCCCTGTGAATGTATCTTCTAGATAAAAATAGTTTTTACAGACATTTGTAACATTAGATGAAGGATTTTACAGTATAATGAAAGATTATCATTATCTGACACATAAATATACATAAACTTGTCTACTTATGCTCTCACACTATGGCACTACAGATAGGCACTAACCCGAGGAATTTCTCAACTACCATTAAATTAAAATTAGTTCCTAACATCAGACAAGTAAATAGCAAAAAATGTACTAAGAATTACAACATACAATGATAAAAATGATTACAGCATTAAATGCAACTACCATGAAGTACTGATTTGTCATAAAACTATGTTTCTGAAAGCCTTCTTTTACCCACAAGAAATATTCTGTAAAGCATGTGTTTGTATTTCCCTTGTCCTTAATGTTCACCTTTATTGGCAGCCAATGACAGCTGGTGTGACACTGTCTTGGCCAATAATGTTCTCTATCATGCTAAAAATATTCTCCACCAAGGAACAGAGGACCTTAATAGGACTTGAACATGTTCTAAAACGTGCTATTTATTTAGCTGTAGCCTCATTTCTGATCTTTATTTTGTGTACTGAAAACAGATCGGTTCCATAATAGCTGAAAAAAGATTTGCATATGATAGTACATACCAAACTTGGTCTGACTCTGTGAAAGGTGTTATTGAGATGTATAGGAAAATGTATAACCTTAAACATATATAATAGGAAAGAAAGAAAGCTGAAAGTTAAGGAGCTAACCATTCACATCGAACACGTATAAAAGTAACAGTAAGATAAATGAAAAATGAAAAAATAGAGGTAGTGAAGATTAAGAGCAGAAATTAAACAAATAGAAAACAAACAAAAATTAGAGATAACCCACAAAGCTAAAAGCTGGATCTGTGGAATGACTATAAAGCTGATACTATCTTGGCAAGATGAGTGAGGACTAAAAGAGGGACACAAAAATAATAAGAATGAAAGGGGGGGCATCACTATATAATCTTAAATACTAAAATTATAAGAAACATAAAATTTGTGGTAAGAAATTCAGAACGTTAAATAAAATGCTTAAACTTCTAAGATATCACAACAAAATTGATAAAAGAAACAAAAAATTTCAATAGCTCTATAACTAGCAAAGAAATTAAATCTGTAATTAAAAATGCCCCCCCCAAATTTGAGGCCCACATAGCTTTATTGGGAAATATTACAAAATGTTTAAAAGGAAAAATAAAGTCATCTTTATATACACTAACAGTGAATAAATAAAAAGGGAAATTTTCCCAGCTTATTTTAGGTCAGCATAACCTTGATATCACATTCTGACAAGAAATTGATGTGAAAGGAAAATTGTAGATCGGTTCCACCTATGAACATATATGCAAGATTCCTAAACAAACTGTCAGTCATATTTAGTAATATATAAAAAGATGTACCTTGACTAATTTGGCATTTTTTAATGAGAGTCTACTATTTTAGGTTTCATAGTAATCATATAAAAGATTAAAAACAAAGTAACATAAAATTGTAGATTCCTGACAAATCGAGAATTTTGAAAATGTAATACCTTCTATGAAATAGTGAATTAAAAAATAAAATACATACCACAGGACAAAATGATAGAAAAACACATCTCTTTGTCTTAAATATGGATAGAGGTACATGATTTACAGGCTGAATTCATGGTATTTGATCAAAAAATTTTTTGGTCAAAAAATCCAAGCCAAAATAATAATATTTTGGAAACCATAGTTGCTACAGCCTACAGTTTTAGACAAAGCAAACAAATTCTGTCTGTAGTAAAGCACTTTAAATGCAAAGCTCAAAGAATTCCTGCAGATGAAGTTTCATGGATTATGAGCTCAACTGTAAATATCATCAAACACATGAGGAGAAAAGCAAGCAGAACGCAGAAACAGCAGAAAATAACAAAATCAGACAAAGACTGATGATACTGTCTTTAGCAGATACCTAATACAACCATGTTTAAAATAAATAAATAAACCCTGGAAGATTTCCAAAGGGGGGTGGGGGGGAATAAAAACCTAGGGGACTTCAGGAATTGAAAGCTATAATAGTTAAAAGAAAAACAAAATGAACAGGATAAAGGAAGATTATATGTAGCTGAAAAGAGAATTCAGGAAATGGAACATAAATATGAAGATATCATTAAAAAGTAATAATAGTACAAGAAGATTAATTGTGGTCAGAGAACACTGCATGTATGATACAGATTTTGTGTGAAACTTGCTTTATAACTAATCTACTAACTAGCTAATTTTGGTAAATATTCCATGTACCTCAAGAATATCAAGTATTCTTGCATTTTTGGAATATTCTGGTTTTTTGCAATAGATCAAGTAGCTATGCCTGTTTTTCATGTCTTTATGTTTTTATATGCTTATTTTTCTATTTCTCCATTTATTTCTGCCAATCATTGCTTTCTACATTTTCACACTATGTTATTAAGTATCCCCCAAAATATTCCTGGTATGTTGAATATTTTTGTTATATGGTATATGATCATCTCAATGGACATAGAATAACCATGTCATAAAATCTAATACCAACTCACAAATATTAGCATCAAATTATTACTAATAAATAAAAGAAAACTCCTATTGTCCAACAAAGAAGATATCAAAAAGAAACATCATTTTAAAGCACTCATTTAAAATCAGAAGGAAGATAAGAATGCTTTTCATTACCACTGAAACTCAACATTATTCTCAACATGTTCATGTCATTTCAATACAAGGACTGGAGATGAAGAAACAAAACTGTCATTTTCAGATGATAGGATTGTCCACAAAAAACCTGGAAGAATATACATACACATTATTCAAATTCTGAAGAGATTTTACCTAGTTTGCCAGAAATAAGAGCGTATATAGTTAATTGTTGGGAGATTGAGGCAGAATGCTTGAGCCCAGGAGTTTGATGCTACAGTGAGCTATGTTGTGCCATTGCATCCTAACCTAGACGACAGAGTGAGACTCAGTCTCACATGCAACACTCACAGAGTTAACTGCATTCCTTGTTTTCTAACAAGCAAGAAAACATATTTTTTTAAGAAAGACATGAAAAGGTATTTGCAACAGTCACACAAAATATAAAGAACCTAAACAGTGACATTCTGGATCCTGTTCATACAGCTTATCCAAAGTCATTGTTAAATTTTCAAGAATTTTGTGAACCATTTGTTAAATACAACCATTATTAAATATTCAATATAAAAACATACAATTTAATGTCTAATTATGTTGTTACATTTTGCTCTTATGTAGTTGAGGTTATTGGCATCTATCCTGTTTGGTGGGACTATTACATAACAGGTGCTATGCCACTTCCCTTCCCAGCTCCACATTCAGTGCTATCATATTATAACTTGATGCATGCAGTGGCCATCAGAGGAGAATTTATAGCATGGAAATTGGAAAACTCTACAAATTGTTCCCCTTCTTCTACTCCCTCTGAGAGCTTATTATTAAACATTTGATGGCATTTTACTGAATCAAGGAATAAATCTACCATAAGATGTAAAAGACATTTATGGAGAAAATTATTTTTAAAATAATAACTATGTACTAGGCACTATTCCAGCAACCAGAGAGACAGTAACCATTTTTTAAACACTATGTAATATGGGATTAAGTACCATGCTATTAAATTAAAAGTGTTTATTCTAGAAGAAGATAGGATATTTTTGAGTAGGCTGGATGGGAAAGACTTCATTGAGAAGGAAAAATTTGATTAAACACCAGAATAAGAAGAGGGCAATGGGTACCTGGGCTTCACTGCACTGTTCTGTTACTTTTGTATGGTTTGAAATGGCCGCAAAGGTGATGAAGATATTCACAATTCGTATATTTTGAAAAAAATTAATATTCAAAGCACTGAAAATAACTAAAATTTTAATAGGAAAACAATAGGATCAAATGGAAAAGTAAATGGCCAACAGACATGAGTATGTTTTCTACAGAAGAGGAGACAAAAGGTCAGTGACCCTGAAAAGGTGCTCTACTGCATTTGTAATCAGGAAAGCTAAAATCAAAACTACAAAGAGATATCATATTACATAGATTGGTAGAAACTTGCAAGATTTTTTAAAGCATGCAAAGAAATAAGAACTGATCTGCAGTGACAGGAGTCTGAACTGGTATAAGCGATCCGGGGAACAATTTGGCATCATCTAACAAAGTTGATAGAGGCACGTAATGTATAACCCTGTAACTCCTCATTCTGTTTGTCATCTGTACATATGTGCACAAAGACACATGTTACAAGAAGGTTCTTAGCAACAATGTTTGAAATGGCAAAAAATTTCTAAGCCAACATTTCCACCTAGAACAAAGAAGATAAATTTTTTGTAGCATTTTCTGTCAATATAATACAGCAGTGAAAATAAATTCACCTTAAGCACAAACAAGAACACTGTTATATCTCAGAAAAATACAACCAAGTGGGGAAAAAAAGCAAATCTTGGAAGAATACATTATGTGATATGATTCTATTTATAGGAAGCACTAAACATGTAACAATAATGTATTAATTAAAATGTATTTATATGTGATAAAAATGCAAAGAAAAGCAGAAGATATAAAGTACGAAATTCATTATAAGATTTGTACCGGTGGGAGTCAAAAGGAAAACATTAGAGCAATGCCCACAGAAGGCTTCAAGATACCGGGCAGGTTTTACTGCTTGAGCTGATCAGGTATAGGATTATTCCTTTCGTTATTATTCTTTAAATTTAAAAGTACTTTATGTGCTCCTTTCTATATTTGATAGATTGCAATATATATGTATATACTGTTTTTAAAAAGGATGATGTATATAGCAACTTCAGTGAAAGAGATTTTTTTTTTACTGAAATGTGAAAAGACAACCTCTGAGATCTGTTATGATCCCTACAATCTAGAAACTTTCAGCTATATTATTAGTGCCCCTAAGTCTGTACAGACCAGCACAGAGCTAAGGTAAGAGAGCAAAGAGCCAGCAAACAGTAGGAGAGAAGGGGACACGTCCTCCCCTCCTGGCATAAAACACCTGCTATTTCTTTCATTTGATAAAAGACATTAGGAAAACTCAGTGACCTTCAACAGTCCCCCAGGTGCCTTCCTTTCTCTCCAAGCGTGACTCCAGTTGTTTCCACTTGGAATCAAATGACAATAACACTGAGGGAATGCATGGTCCCACTCTGCCTAGCGCAACCTTGCATTAATTTACCATCAAGCGTAGCTTGTTTAGGCAATTGCAAAGCCCCCACGCTTCAGCACTATCAGCTGGTGAAAGTTATCTAAAATACAAGCCAGAATGAGTGTGGTAACAAAGATTTATAGACTTTCAGAAAAGAGTACACTTAATTTAACACACTGGATCAAGGTAAACAGCAATGAATGCGGAGAACCAATCTCCAGTCAAGCCTGGACTAATGTCCCCCTGGCTTCAAGTTCCTTTAGTCATTCTATGTATATATCTAACACATTGTGTCTTAACTATTTACTTATTATTGCTTCTCTCACTAGATCATAAATTTTTTGAGCAAAGAAAACATTTTATTTTTCTTCAAATGCCCAGCATTGGCCACAGTACACACTCGATAAATATTAAATAAATAAATAAATGAAAAAAGAACTTATCACAGAATACATGAGCACTCATCAACTCAACTTCTCTGTTTTGGGGGTTTTGTTTTTCTTTAAGAGACAGGGTCTTACTCTGTTAGCCAGGCTGGAGTCCGGTGGCGTAATCATAGAGCTCACTTCAGCCTCTGAACCCTGGGTTCAAGGAAACTTTCTGCCTCAGCCTCCTGAGTAGCTAAGACTATAGGCATGTGATACCACACTCAGCTATTTTTTTTTAACTTTTTGTAGAGATAGGGTCTCACTATGTTGCCCAGATTAGTCTTGAACTCTTGCACTCATATGGTCATACTGCCTTGACTTCCCAAAGTGCTGGGATTACAGGCCTTAGCCACTGCAACTGGCTATACAACCTTGTTTTATAGGTGAGAAAAATGAGGCCATCCACACTTCTCAAAATGTCTAGAGTTTTGTGTTTTGTTTGCATCTTCACTGTACTAGTCAGGGCACTCAGCAGAAACAGAACCAGTAGGAGATACACACACACATAGAGAGAGAGAGAGAGAGAAAGAAATTATGAAGGAGTTAGCCCATTCGATTATGGAGGCTGAGAAGTCCCACAGTCTGCTTTCTGCAAGCTGGAGATGTATAATTAACCCAGAGGTACAATTTAGTCCAAGCCCAAAGACTGAGAACCAGGGAAGCTGATGGTATAAATCCCAGTTCAAGGACCCGAGTGGAGGAGGTGAGATGTGCCAGCTCAAGGCAGGATGCATAGGGGCCAATTCCTCCTTTCTCTGCATGTTCTACTGAGGCCTCACCAGACTGGACGATGGCTGCTCACACCAGGAAAGGCAATCTGCTTTACCCAGACACAATTCACATGATAAGCTCATCTAGAAACACCCTCACAGACAGGCAATCTGCTTTACCCAGACACGATTCACACGATAACCTCATCTAGAAACACCCTCACAGACACACCCAGAAACCACCCTGATTCCTCCGGCCATGTGGCCAGTTGAGCTGACACGTAAAATTAAGTATCACACTTATTAAAAGGTACACCACATAATATTACCTTCCTGCGGAGCACACGTTTTTCAATATGTAAAATAATCATTCATTTTAAATTTTCATCTCTTCCTGAATTTTAATTTCATTAGTTTAAATGAAATTTGATGCATTGAGTTTGATTTATTGCGTGGATAGCTTGGGAGCCCACTCTTGTAACAATACTGAGTCTGAGAGTGTAGTCTAAAAATATCAACCCAAAATTATCAATTTCACATTTACAGAAATCTAATATAACTTTAGAAGTTATCACCATGAACTCAATTGCATTAAATATCACACATATATTTTAATCTATTGAAACAAATTGAACGACTATTACTTATACTGTTCATATCAATTATTTGTATCTAATATCAATACTGTACCCTGCAAGACTCAAGGTTATTGATTTCCCTGAGAGGGCATTAAAACTAAGCATAGAGCTCTATTTTCATCTCTCTCTTTTCAGAGACTGTGTGAACTTCCTTTACTTTCTCAGCTACTAATGTAGCTGGATGTTTGTTGTAACTAATTTAGCAGTGTAAGACATTTGTAGCAGGAGGGCTTTTTCAGATTAAAGTCTGTCATCATGTAATTACATGAAATTTAACCTGTTTATTTAATAGGTTAATAATTTTCCATTTCCACATTTTTCTCAGCCTTCTTTTGTTGAGGGTCTATGAACTGCATATACTTCTCTAAGAAATTAACAGCATTTGAGGATAAATGGACACTACAAGAATGATATATATGAACCTCGCTGCTGACCAGGAAGAGACAGGAATCACAAGAAACAACATCAGTACCTCTCTACTTTCGCCAAACTAAAGAAAACTTCAAACTCTATTAATGGCCTTTGATTCTGCTCTGAAAAAAATCACCAGCATCTTTATACTGAAGGCAAGATAAGGAAGGTCCAGTTAGCAGAGCCCTGTCTCGTCCACTACCCACCACCAATTGAGAAGCATCCCATTCAAAGCCTTTTTATTAGATTGTACTCAGTCATCCTTGAAGGATAAAGAAGACACTTAGAAGGTGATGTCAACAAAGGCTTCTACACTCAGAAAATATTTTTTCTACTAATGAAATTAAGGAAAATTATCCAAAATTCTGGAGACCATCATTGAGGAAATGTTTAGAGGCAAATCACACCAGGTGTGACTTTTGGCAAATCACCCCACCGCCCTGGGCCTACCTCATTTCAGCTGTTAGCTGAGGAAGTCAGCGTTACAGTCATTATATATTATGTCTCTATCAAGGATGTATGATGGAGATGATCAGGGGATCAGAACTAACGTATTATTATAGAACAATTCTAATCTGAGCAAATGACTAATTCATGCCTCATTCATTTATCCACCTCAGACCTTTGTTCCAGAAACTGGAATAACAGAAGTTTTAGAATATTTTTAGAAGAACCTATACCCAGTCAAACTGCTAACTGACACTAAATAACAAGTCTATACTTCTAATATAGAAAACCCAAGATTGTGTGACATCTAACACTAGACCTCACAGACAGCTCTAGAAGCCTGGACTCACACTCACATCTATTCTCACTATCTGAACAGCTTCGTTAAACACGTACCACTTGTAAGATGTATTGACCTAGGCCTGCAGTCCTGGGATATAATCCTCTACCATCATTTAGTCGCTGTTAAAAAACATGATTCAAAGGTGACTTGGACATCATGAGTTTCCCCACATGATGCTGTAAAGAAGAAAACACCTGCATTTACTAAGTTTCACATGTACCCTAAGGAAAATAATCCGGACCATATAAACATCAAAAAAATAGACAAGCAAAAAATGGAAAAAGAACAGAGCATGTAGATCATATGTGTAGATACTCAAATGTTCCAAGAAATAT
>CAUYPK010151680.1:0-29024 GCA_963574355.1 Loris lydekkerianus
ACAAGCCGAGTTATTACCGCACAAAATTGGGGCCGTGTTGGGTTTTTGGGCCACAAATTTTGCGCCCAAAAAACTCGGCTTATACTCGAGTATATACAGTATTCAATGACTGAGCAATACAAACGCACATGTCCTGTGTACTGCAGTGAGCTTGTAAGTTTCAGTGATGTTATCATAGCTCACTGTAACCTCTAACTCCTCATCTCAAGTGTCCCCCTGCCCCCACAGACTCCTGAGCAGCTGAGACTAAAAGCATGTGCCATTATGCCCAGCTAATTTTATTTTTGTAGAGATGGGGTCTCACTGTGTTGCCCAGGCTGGGCTCGAATTCATGGGCTCAACTGATTGCACTGCCTTGGCCTTCCAGAATGTAGGAATTACAGACATTAACCACCATGCCTGGTTGGTTAGTTTCTCTTTCTCTTTCTCTTTGTTTCTCTCTTCTCTTCTTGTCTCATCTCATCTCTTCTTCTCATTTTTCTAGTAAGTGTGAAGAACACCGGGCAGATACAAAAGAAGGGGAAGATACTGTCTCTTCCTGTCTGAAACTTATAAGCTCACTGCAGTACACAGGGCATGTGAGTCTGTATTGAACAGACCATTGGTGCAGTCTCTACCCCCAATGGACCTCCCATCACACTAATGCTTTACGGCATCGTTTCTGCATGGAGGGAGGTCACACTGGCTGCTGAAACAGAACATAAGAGATGTTGGTAGTGGGAACAACCTGCAAAGAGAGGTGAGAGCATCTGCAAGGAGCTACCAAAGTACCATCTCAGAAAACCCCATGACTTAAGAGATATTAATCCCATGTCACCAATAATGATACTGAGGCCAAAGAGATGAAGTGATGTGCCCAAGCTTTCAGGGATAGTGAATGCCTGAACCGAACTCTGAATCTCAGTCTGTCAACAGCAAAGCCAACATGAGAACCATTGGTATCTGTTGTACAGAGGTAAAAAGTGATAGATGGAAGGAAGGAAGGAAGTCTGACCCAGGAGAGAGGTCTTAAGAAGGATATCTGAGCAGAGATGGGGAGAAGCCCAAAGAGCAGTGCTGTGCCCAAGGAGGGACAGGTATAATACAGGCACGGCCTTTGCGAAAAACCAAAAGATTCTGGCTATATGTGGGAAGGCTGCAGTGTGGGTGTGGGGGCCTGAAGACTGGCAGAGAGGGGTAACTGAGAGAGAAATATGGGGTCTGAGCATCTCAAGGGTCTCAAAGTCTGTACTTAGTTTATCATCTGAGGTTTCCGACAGTAGACAGACCTGGAGGTGTGGCACCTGTTTTCAGAGCACTCCCTTGACTCAGACTAGGCAGCAGCAACAGCAGCAACTATGGCTGCCAGGGAAGTCTTTCAGCATCAGCATAAATCCAGGCTGTCCACAGGCTGAAGAGCTCCCACAGAGCTCAGTCAGCCCTGGGCCATCTGAGGACAGCTACATGATGTCAGCAGCACTCCAGCACCTGGGTGACCTTGGTGCCCATCAGCCCTCCCACACCCTCACTTCACCCACTTCTCCAAAAGCACAACTGAGGTGAAGATTCATGCTGGGTGGCATGCAGCTGCCAGAAGCCCTCAAGTCTCCAGAGTCAGAGCACTGCAGACCATGAGAGCCAGCATCCCTATAAATCCAAACCTTTCTTGTACTAGGGAGATCCCTGTCACTCAGAGGGCACCAGGAGCTGTTCAGTGTCACCCAGGTCAGAGGCACAGCCAGAGCTGTCATTCCTTCAACAGAGACTGACCGATCACCTACAATGTGTCTGGCCCTGTCATGGGCACTGGGGACAAAAGGGAGAAAATGACAGGCACTCTCCTTACAGAGCTTCTGTTTGGTCTCTAAGTCGAGGGCTCTTTCTATTGCCAGTGGATCATCTATCCCAGCTCTCCCAGCATGTCTGGTGCTCACCTGTGAATCTCTTTTCTCCAAGCAGCTCCCTCACTGAGTACCAGAGTCACTGTTCCAGCACAGCAGCTAGTATCCTTCCTTGTCTGAGTGCTCTATCTCAGCACTAAGAGTAGGGCTATCTCTTATCATCTGCTATTCCTGTCTTCTTTAGAGTTCTCTCTACTTTTTACTAGCCAATCCTTTGTTGCTCTATTCCTTTTATAGGCTGGGCTGGGTTCGCAGTCAGCCCCAGATAAGCCTCTCATCCTTGCTGGGTAGCCAGTGACTGGCTATACAGCCAAAGTTGTCCATGCACCTCACAATTCCTTTTCCTCCATTATAAAGCGGGATGGTGATGATTACAATTATCATACCAATGTTTATTAAGCACTAACTATGAGCCAGCCAGTATGCTAAATACTTTACAAGCAAGGTGTCATTTAATTGTCATAATAAACTGAAACCCTAGGGTTTATGAAGCTGGAAATATTACTTTTTAGTACTTTACAAATAAAGAAACTAAGGCTTATAAGGGAAAGAACTTACCAGGGTTACATGGAAGTAGCAAATCTGTCCCTCTAAAACCTTTACTCTCAACCCAAACACTAAATGACTTCTTTCTGCCTCCCTTCCTACCACCACTCCCTCTAAGTGGGAGAGACAATGAAGAAGGGGCATGCCACAAAACTCTGGGAATGCAAGCACTGTGCAGAGGCATGGGAGGGGACTGTTTCTGTTACAGACAAGGAGCACTGTGAGGCAGCAGTCACTGCACGTGATTGGTTCTGATGACATCATTCAGGGGCTGGGTCTCAAGGGGCAGACAGGAATTAAAACAGCAGAAAGGAGGAGAGAAGACAGTTCAGGCAGGTATATGGGGGAAGGCAGGCGTCAGGGAAAAGAAAGGCCCAGAGGACAGAACAGAGGTTCAAGGCACATGAGTCAAATTGTACCAAATATATTCAGTAATTCCCCCTGTGACACCAACCCTGTTATTTCCCCTCAACCCACCAGGGAGATATACAGTCAGTGTCCTGTGCCTGCATCCATGGAGACCCACTCAGGACAACCTCCTCTTTCAACCCCCAAACCCAGATAACAAGAGGCATGTGAAAAAGGGGGGGGGGGGGGGATAAGGCAAACCTGGCATGATTCTGAGTTTCAGGCCTCCTGTCTCATTTCCTATAGGCTCTGGCACAGTGCTTATTTGCATGGCTGATTGGATAACCAATTATACAGTAGAATATTTTTAGGTCTTCATCGCAAAAATAAATAAATAAATAAATAAAATCACACACACACAAAGAAACAAAAACAGGGAAAATGTGGTATATTTCCTTGCAAGCCTCATGGAACTACCAAGCCTATCATTAGTCCAGGGAGCAGGTTAAGAGGAAGGAGGAAGAAAGACTGGTTTCCTCCTTACTAGGTCTGGTTGACTCCACAGCAGTCTACATCTGTTTGGGGACAGGTGGAGAATGTCCATATGTGCATGTGTGCCTGTATGTAGGGGGAGTGGAGAGATGGTAGCAGGAGGATACAGACTGGAAATGTCAAATGCCCCTTTGCTCCTTTTCTGGCCTTCTCTCCTTAATGCTACCATTTCCCACATCCACAGAAATGAGCACTGATCCTAAGGGTCCTGGAGCCAAGACATGATGATGTGAATTACAGGGTCAATACCCTTTCTCCAGTTCTCTGCAGATGAGTTTAAATTTAAGCCCTGGATACTGATACTGATAGTGATGAGAATGCATCATACCTCAGCCCTCCCATGCACACGACTCTTGGCATTAACAATTCCCTTTACCCACACTGTCCTAATCAACCTTAAACCCATTCAGCAAGGTTACCAGAGCAAGAACATATTAGAAGGGCAAGGTTTTTTAAGGATCATCATTTCCAAACTTCCTACTCTTCTGGTAGAGTCTCAAAGGTCCAGAGAGAAGAAAAGATTTAATTACCTGATGTTGAAAATCAAGTCATGGTAGAAAGCAGATTAGATACACAAGTATGACAAACAACAGGCCAGCTGTAACAAAAATATAGAAACTGTAGAAAATCTGCTATCAGTACAATGTCAAGAACTGTCAACGCCCTGCCACGCAGAAGTGGCGGACCTAACTGAAAAGTAGAATGGCTTCCAAGATTCAAGTTATGGTATCAGTTGGGGCAAAATACTCTAAATAATGGGATTGTTTTATAGGATGGGGCATAGGCTTTGAATCAGAAACCAAATTACAGATGGGAGATTTCCAGCAAGTTCCATAAGCATAGGACCACAGGAACTTCACCACCATACACATGACACCCAAACAACTTCTCTGACATTCAGTGAACCACAGGCAAGCCCTCTGCAATAAGATACAGATCTCAGTCCTCAATTGCTCTATTCCTTTTATGGTTAATAATTTCTTATGTCAAATTTTAGCTGTTCAAATTACTGTGTGGTTTCTGTCTTCTGTTTGGAGATCCAGATAGATATAGCAAGTATAAGATACAACAATCTACATATATAAAAAAGTAGAAACTGCAAGAAACCTTTTATCAATACAATTATAAAAGTGATAGTTTTTAGTACAAGCAGAGGCTGGGTATTTTTTGTAGAAATATTTAATTGGATGAGAACACAGTTCAACTATGGGGTTATCTGAGTCTCAATGAAGATATTCACAGTGACCTTAAAAACACCTTACACTCATGGCATGTACTAAGGTTTCCAAAGAGTTCACACATATTTTATTTATTTGAATCCATATACACACACAAACATGGACTGTGTCAAGTAATAAATAAGAATGATGAAACAAATGCTGAGAGCTGAAGAATCTTGTCCCAAGTAACACAGAAATCACATATGACTCCAGAATTAAAATGTCTGGTTTCCTATAAGATCCTAGGGTCCTTTACTCTGCTAGACAACAAGGACAACTAGCATTAATGGCAAGTAGGAAGCAGAAAGAAAGAGAGAAGGATAGTAAAGTAAGGCATTTTGAAGGAGGGAAGTCTTGAACAGAGCCATTTTCTCTGTGGTCAATGAAATTTAAAGGTCAGAACCCAAAGCAAAGCATAGAAAACTCATAACAGCTTTGTCCTTCAATTGATAAGTACTTTGTGCTATAAACAATTTGATTTACAAGCTTATATTTGCTAATTTAGGATTAGATACATCAAAGCAACCCAGAAACATACTCTATGGTTTTTGCACAGAAGCAAGATGCCTTCTTAGCTACATAACCTAATAACTATCTCACTTTAAAAACCTGAAACTTGAAATTTTCCTTTTAATCCTATGGACCTGTATTTCTCAGCTTTTTTATGCCCTACCTAAAAAGGTGATGACTGATGTCGACTTCTGGCCATGATTAAATAAAAAGGACCAAATTTACTGCCTGCCTTAAACAACTAGAAAACTGGGAAAAACATATGAAACACATATTTTTTTAATATTCAACAGTAAAGCTGAGTGAAGACTGTAATCTCTGACAGACGGGAACCTTTCTTTCAAACCAAGCAAGCCTTATGATTATCCTAGCTTTCTGCCTAGAGATAAATTCTGGAAAACAGAGCAGGGAGAGGGGACCCCCAAATAGAACACAAAGTCTCAGTGAGTTGAAGAAACTGGCCATAATATTGGGAACCTGAAGGGGCTACACACATTACAGGGCAAAGGACCAAGAAAGCTGAAGAGAGGAATGCATTGCTCTTTGCTGAATACTAAGTCTCAGCAAAGAGGGTAAAACTCCATGAGGCTGAGCAAAAAGCAACCTTGAAACTATGAAGTTACTAGTGTATACACAGGGTTAGGAATCATTTGATTTCCCAACATCAGGGTCAAGAGATGCTGTTGCTCTCTTGAGCTTCTGGCAAAGACACTCAAAAGGCTGTTGTATATCCATCCTAACAAAGCTTAAAAATAATCATTGAAAGGATTGCTATGAATAAGTGACTTAACTGCCAACCATAAGGAAGCCTACATCCTCTAAAGGAAGAAATCCAGATGTTCAACAATGTAATATTCACAATGCCCAGTACTCAATCAAAAATTGCTAGAATTTCCATGAAAAAAAAGAAAATGGGACCCATAAGCAGTTAAAAATAATTATTAAATAGAAACAGATCCAGAAATGATAGTATTAGCAAACAAGGATTTTTAAATTTGCTATCAAAACTTTACTCAGTACTTAAGAAAAAAGGCAAAAAGAAAGTGAAAAGGGAAATGTAAGATTTTCGCACAGTGAAAAGGGAGATGTAAGTTTGTTTGTTTGTTTTTTAAATCAAGTAGAATTTCTAGAGGTGAAGATTTCTAAAATAAAAAATTCACTTGATAGAATTAAGAGCAGACTAGACCAAAGGCTAGCAAACTATGGCCCACAGTCCTAATCTAGAACAAAGCCTGTTTTTGTTAAGAAAGTTTTATCAGGATATTAATTTTTTCTGTATTGCCTATGGTTACTTTTGTGGGACAATGGGAGAGTTCAGTAGCTGTAGCAAACCAAATGCCTGCTAAGCATAAAATATTTCTACTTGCCCTTTACAGAAAAAGTCTTCTGACCCTTGGACTAGACAATGCAGAAGAAAAGATTAACGAACAAATAAATGTAGTAAAAGGTATTATCCAAAATGAATCAAAGATTTTTTTTACAAAAAATGTAAACAGATTCAATGACTTATGGACAACATCAATTAAGCTAACATGGGTATGTAATTGAAGTCCTGGAGAGACAGGCAGAAATAGAAAAACGTTAATCGTTGAAACCTTTACAAAATTAAAACCATAACCCACATATCCAAGAAGCCCAATAAATCCAGAGGGGAATGAACATTAAAGAGAACCTGACATTAAAATCAAGTACCCCAAAACTGACATAAAGAGAAAAATCTTAAAGTCAAAGGAAGAGAAAAAATAATATACTCTGTACATAGGATCAGAGAAAAGTTCTTACTAAAGCTTTATAAGCCAGAAGACAATGGAATTACATTACTTTAAAGTGCTACAAAGAAAACTGTCCATCTAAAATTTTATAATCAGTGGAAATATCTTCTCAAATAATGATAAAATTGAGTTTACAGACAAAAATTCACAAACAAGCATTGGTAAATTGAAAAGTCTGAAAGAATACACAGAACATTCCATGATCATAACAGAATTAAAAGTCAACAAATACATCTGGAAAATCCCAAATATGTGGAAATTTAAAGGCACATTTCTAAATAACCCAATAGCCAAATAAGAAAAATAAAATATTTTCAACATTGAAACTAAATAACATGCAACATACCAAAAAACAAACAAACAAAAAAATAGAACATAGCTAACTCAATGCTTAGAGGAAAATTTATAGCTGCTATTCTAATATTAGAAAAGAAGCAGTCTAAAATCAATTGTGTAAGCTTCTACTACAGAAAAGATGACCAAATTAAACCCAAATGAAGTAAAAGCAATAAATAAATAAGGACAAGAGCAAAAATAAGTGAAACTGAAAATGGACTAGAGAAACAAAAAGGTGGTTTTTTAAAACAACCACCATGAAACATAAATTTCTAGAGAGATGAACAGAAAAAAATATGAGAAGAAACAAAATACAATATTAGAAATGAAGGTTAGAACACTACTACAGAGCCTACAGACTTTGAAAATATATGAATAATTTTACAGCAATAAATTTAAGATAAAGTGGGAAATAGATTTAAGATAAAGTGGGAAAATTCCTTCAAAAGTACAAGCTACCAAAGTTTGAATGAGAAGAAATAGAAAATCTGTTTAGTTTTGTGTCTATTTAATAACTTAAATTCTTAATTAAAATCTTGCCACAAAGAAAACTCCAGACTCAGATAGTTTCAATAATGAATTCCATGAAACATGTAAGGAAGAAATAATACCAATTCTACACAAAGTCTTTTAGAAAGCAGAGGAGGAAGGTACACTTTCAAACTCCTTTTATGAGTCCAACATTCTAGACACAGATACTTAAAGAAAGAAAACTACAATCCAATATCCCTCATGTACACAGACATAAAAATCCTTAACAAAATATTAGAAATTAAATTCAATAATATATAAAAAGGGTAAGCCACCACCATCACAATCAAGCTTGTTTTAACATGTGAAAATCAATTAATGTTACTCACTATGTTAATAGAATAAAAAAGAAAAACCATATGACCATTCCAACAAATGTAGAGAAAATAGTTTGACAAAATTCAATATCCACTCATGATAAAAACTCTTTAAAATTGAAATAGAAACTTCCTCCACCTAACAAAGAACTACAATAAACCTATAGCTAGCTTCATATTTAATGGTTAAATTTCATATTTAATGGTTAAATGATGAAGTCATAAGTAAGAACACAGATACCATTGCTACTATTCCTATTTAACACTCTAATGGGGATGTAATAGACCAAGAAAAAGAAATTAAAAGTCTACAGATTGGAAAGGGAGAGGTAAAATGATCTTTATTCACATATGACACGATATATATGTGTGTGTTTGTATATGTGTGTCTAAAATCCTAAGGAATTTACAAAAAGAGTGACTAAAAATGAATTTATAAGGTTGCAAGATACAGAATCAACATGCAAAAGCTAATTTTGTTTCTATACATTAGCAATGAACAATTGGGAATTAAAATAAATACCATGTACAACAGCATTAAAAAACCATAAAATACTTAGAGATACATTTAGAAAAATATGCAAAAGGTCTGAAACTGAAAACTTCAAAACATTATAGAAAAAAATTATTCAGATCTAAATAAATGAGAAGAGTCAATATTAAGACATCAATTCTCCCTACATTGATATATAGATTCAATTATTATCCTAATCAAAATCCCAACAAGGCTTTTTCTTTCTTTTTTTTTTTTTTTTTTTTTTTTGTAGAGACACAGTCTCACTTTACTGCTCTCAGTAGAGTGCCATGACATCACAGGACTCACAGCAACCTCCAGCTCTTGGGATACGTGATTCTCCTGCCTCAGCCTCCTGAGCAGCTGGGACTACAGGAGCCTGCCACAACGCCCGGCTATTTTTTTGTTGTTGTTGTTGCAGTTTGGCCGGGGTTGGGTTTGAACCCGCTACCCTTGGTATATGGGCCCAGTGCCACAGGTGAAGCCCCCAAAAGGGCTTTTCTGTAGAAATTGTCTGAGCCACAGGCGCCGCCCCCAACAGGCCTTTTTCTGTAGAAATTCACAAGCAGATTCTTAAATTTATATGCAAATACAAAGAACCTAGTACAAAACTGGAGGACTTACACTACCTGATTTCCAGATATACACATACTATAAAGCTACAGTAATCAAGACAGAGTGCCATTGGTATAAGGACAGACATATAGACCAATAGAAAGTCCAGAAATAAACCCACATATATAATTAATTGGTTTGACAAAGGGACCAAGGTAATGCAAACAGGTATAGTTTTTTCAACAAATGGTGCTAGAATAACTGGATACTCGGGTAAAAAGGTAAAGTGCTATTAATAGAATAACTGGATACTCGGGTAAAAAAGTGAAATTGAACTCTTACTTCATATATACCTTACAAAAAACTACCTTAAAATGGATCCTAAAGCTACATATAAGCCGGGGCTCTCATCCCGAGGCTCTAAGGGAAAATCCACTACCAAACTCATTAAGGTTGCTGGTGGAACTATGTTACAAATGACTGAGGTTCCTCTTTGCTGGGGGTCATTTTCATCTTCTAGACTAGAGGTTATCAGTATTGCCTGCCTCATGACCTCCTTTCTCCATATTCAACAGCAACGGGAGGTCAAGTGCTTCTCTTTAAATCTCTCTGACTGGCTTTTATGCCTTCCTTTCCTGATTTTAAGGGTCCATATGGTAATACTGGGCCCACCCACATAACCCAGGATACTTCCTCTATCTCAGTCAGTTGACTAGCAAGCTTAATTCCATCTGCATGGTCCTTTTCGCCATGTGTAGCATAACATATTTACAGGTGCATCACCAGGTAGCAAATATCACAGGGTCCAAAAATCCTACCTTCCATAAAATGTGACCCACCAATTCTAATTTTTGCTATTTTTTCCAACAAGAATGTGTGTCTACACAATGACTTGTATAAAAATATTTACAGCAGCTGTATTTGTACCAGCCAAAACCTGACTATTAATTTTCCTAGCCCAAACAAGGCTTAGATCCAAATGTCCAACAGCAGGGAAGGAGATAGACTAATTATAGTATATCCACACAATGGAATACCACTCAGCAATAAAAAAGGACAGATTTCTGATACAGACACAAGAGTACAGTCTGTATCATTTCACTTTTATGAAACTCTAAGAAAGACTAATCTACAACAGTAAAAAGCAGCTCAGTGGCTCAGCACCCATAGCCCAGTGGTTATGGTGCCAGCCACATACACCAAGGGTAGTGGGTTCGAAACCGACCTGGGCCAGCTAAACAACAGCTAAACAACTACAACAACAACAACGAAAAAGCACCTCAGCGTTTGTCACTGGGTCAAGAACCAAGGTCTGACTATACAGGACACAGGGGAAACTCACAGTGATGGAAATGTTCTATTCTCTTCATTGGGATGGTGGTTACAGAAAAGTATACATTTATCAAAACTTAAAGCTTTTTTTTTTTTGCAGTTTTTTGATAGGGCCGGATTCGAATCTGCCACTTCCGGTATATGGGGCCGGCACCCTACTCCTTTGAGCTACAGATGCCGCCCAAATTTAAAGCTCTTAAAGGTATATATTTTAAGTAAATTTTTCCTAGTAAAATGGGTAACTGTTCCTTTGTCAAGCAGTTATGGAAATCAGACCCTAAACCACATATAACATCCAGTGACAGTACAGAAAGTCCACAACCCCTGGCCTGCACTGGGTCCCAGACCCAGATTCTAGATGCCCATCATTTTCAAGTCTTCCCTCCTGCCTCTTTACTATGGTCAAGACTATGAAAACTGCCAGTTCCCAACAATGTGGAGGGAAAATAATGTAGTTAAATGTGGTTCACCATAAGTGAAGGTAATTCATGCTGTCACATTTGCTGTAACCAGAGGTCATATCTCTGGAGCCAGAGAGGCTGCTCACATTAATCGTAACTGGCACCACCTCCCTCCCTCCTTCGGGGCATCCAACTCAGACGCAAGAGTTTCTTCATTTTGGGTTCAGGTAACTACATTTGGATTTATACATCTCTCTTTCTACTTTTTCTCTAAGTGAAAAATGACAAAGAAGGTTAAAAGATAAGAAGACAGAAATCTCAAGTCAACCAGTTACATGTGATCTGGAAGCTTATTTCGGCCTTTTGTGTCTATTATTAGTTCCAAAAGGACATGACTATTGAAATAGTTGATGCCTTATCACCGACTCCCACACTAGCCTTGTTGGTGTTTCCCAGTCTTTGCCTCCTGGGGCCATTTAAGTAACTGGGTAAGAGTAGAAACAAACAGGCCTCAGAGGCCCATTCCCCGAGAGCTGTGCTCAGAGAATGACTAAGGCAGCTCTGGGGAGAGGGAGGACAGCTAAGGAAAGCACAATAGCTTTTCCCCAAATGGCTCAGTCTTGAAAGCCAGGGCCTCTAGGGAAAATAGCTCACAGTTCTGAAAACTGGTACTATAATCTCAAGGCCAAATGCTATCCCCACCTTTACTTGATTTTGATAAGTTTTCTTATTTCTGCAACCAGAGAATGGACTTGCATCATAAAGAAGCTATGCACATTCGTAAAAGTTCTTTGAAAATCAGAAGTATTGTGTTATGTTTCTGTTTTAAATTTTAGATTTCCTTATTTTAAGGTGGGCCACAAACATTTTGGCTGACTATGATCCCCACCATCCAACTGTGGTATTTCTAACTGCTTCCCTAATTTTTGTTACCTTTCTTATGCTCCTGAAGGCATCAGAATTCCTTATGCCTGTAGGAATATTATAAAACGTAAAAGAGCTCTACATAGAAGTTATTATAATTATTCATATATTTTTCAGATTAATGTGAAGGTACAATTAGGTTGTTTGCATTTGTTAGGAAGAGTCCCCATTGTAGTTGTGTCCTACACCCAGAAGACGTGTCATATACCACTTGCACTGTGCCCATTAAGTGGGAGTACACCAATTCCCTCCCCCTCCCCTTCTTCCTCTCGAGTACACCAATCCCCTCCCTCTCCCCTTCCCCCCATCTTGAATTGAATAGAGTTTTTCTTTTATGTGGGCATGTATTAGATCGTCTATTGGCTTCCTATTAGTAATGAGTACATTGGATACTTGCTTTTCCATTGTGATATTTTACTAGGAAAAATGTGTTTCAACTCCATCCAGGTTAATACAAAAGATGTAAAGTCTCCATCTTTTTATGACTGAACAGTAGGCCATGGTGTATATATACCACAGTTTATTAATCCATTCCTGGGTTGATAGGCATTTAGGTTGTTTCTGCATCTTGGCAACTGTATAATTATTCATATTTTTGCTAGCCAGTTCACTACCTATCTTTCAGCATGCTGATCAGCTAGATCACTTATTTAGTCTGTGTCCCTTCTTTTTCTGAGAAACTTCTGCAGAACCTAGGGGCCTACGACATGCAGGCACGTTATTCTATGTTCCTAGAAAGACAAAAGTACCTTGCAAGGCCAGAAAATAACACCCCATTTGTTTCCCTGAGAACTTTATATAGTGTCAGACACATGAAGGAGCTATCCATAGTGGTCATCCAGTACACAGTTACTGCTCATATTTGGAAGGCTCTCCCCAGCTAGAGTCATAGTTCCCACCTGACAATTGCTGTGTGCTAGATCTGATGTCATTTATTTCTAAAATATAATACTTAAATCTTTGTATAGCCTATTAAGTTTTATATTTTTTAATCAGGTAGATCCAGGGTTATCAATTTAATAAAGTCCATCTTTTATACACATATAGTGTGTTTTCTTGTATAGGGGACAAGGGATAGAGTTACAGTGCACTCTGGGAAATGGACATAGGACCAGTGACCTATGGTGAACAACCACTACAGACATACCAACAGGAACTATCACCTTCAGGAGCTGCCCTACCCTGTATGGGCTTTGGGAAGGTCCATACTCTTACCTATCAGATAGCAAAATCGCTAATGTTTCTAGATTTTTAGACTTGGGACTCGACACCTGGTAGAGGGTCTACTCTCTCCTACCAATACCAAGGGGCGTGCTAATGTCTGAATGAAAGGAAATGATTCTGTGAATGTGAATGGCACACAACAGCTAAAGCACTTTGATATCCACCATTTCATTTACCTCTAGACAACTCTGTAAAGTAGTACTTATTCCCCATTTTAGAGCAAGTTTGAGAAAAATCAGAGCAGCTGCAAGATGCTAATCCCAGGACTATTAGTGATCCATCATGGCATTTCACTTAACTTTTATGATCTCTTCTTTGAGAAGCTTTAGAAGGCTTATTAGCCACAGGGAGAAGTGAAGAGAAGGGGTAGGTAAAGAGGTGTTCAATGGCTTCTTCAGAAAACCTCCATGTACAACCCTCCTTCTCCTCTCCTCAGCAATGTGCCAGCTCCCTTTTATTTATTTATTTATTTTTTTCATTTGGCATGAAGTCCCCAGATTGCCCTTGCTCCTCAAGAATATAGTCAGAATGGCTCCACACCGAGTTCCATTCCTCATTTCATCGACAGTGTACTCAGAGTGGCTCCACACCGAGCTCCATTCCTCATTTCCTCGACAGTGTAATCAGAGTGGCTCCACAAGGAGCTCCACTCCTCATTTCCTCGAGACTGTAGTCACAGTGGCTCCACACCGAGCTCCACTCCTCATTTCCTCGACAGTGTAGTCACAGTGGCTCCACACCAAGCTCCACTCCTCATTTGCTGACCAGTCTTGTGCACTATTCCCTCCATGTGCTTCCATTTTCATCAGCACATCTAGATGTGGAAATCTGGGGTACTGAAAAAAACCAGGATCCAAAAAACCACCTACTTCCACCTTCCTTTGCAATTATTATTGCTTCCCACTTTTCACTGAGTTAAGCGTCTCCATCAGTATTGTACCCCATGGCAAGGGAATCAGTCAGCCAATAAAACCCAACCTCAATAAGAAATTCAGCCAGACTCTCAGCCCCAGGCATTAGGTGTCTTTGGATGTCTAGAATTTAATTCAGACAAATCTGCTTGTATAACCCCTTCCACATTACCTAATAAAAAATTAATTAAATTTAGACACTTGATATCAGACCCTCTAGTAAATCCTTCTGCATGAACTATTAGAAAACCCAAACAGAAGTTATCAAACACTAGTCCACAGATCAGCTGCATCAGAATTACCTGGAAAGCTTTTTGTTAAAAAACAAAATCTAACCAAAAAAATCATCCTGCGTCCTCCCATCCCTGCAAAATTCTGATTGAGCTGGTCTGGAAATGAACTATGGGATAAGGATTTTTAAGTTTCCCAGGGATTTTATTTGCACAGCTGAGTCATTGCTCTAAGATGGGGATAAAAATCCCTACTTCACAAAGCTACTGTAGAGTTAGGTGAAATGGTGGATATGATGAAAGTGTGTTAACTCTACAAGTGCCACCAACTCACAGAAGGACTGTTTGCCATTGCTCCAGCAAACCCATCATGTCGGTGTTCTCGCCATCATCACCAACTTGCCAATTTTACGGCATGAATTGGGATTATCAACTATCACTTTCAATAGAACAGTCCATCTCTTCACCTTCTGTCACTAAGAGTACTGACTGGTATTTTGCAATTTACAAAGCATTCTCATTTGATTTAGAGAATCACATAGTATAACAATGAAACATCTTCTATATATGCCAGGTCCCAGGAACTAAGTGCTTTAAAGGTAGAAAGTCATTTAATCCCACAACAATCTTAAGGGGCAGGTTTCTCATTATGTCTCATTTTATAGATAAGAAATCTGAGCACAAAAAGGTTAAGGAAATTGCCCCAAATGTTATACCGGAAGTTAATACCAGAGGGACTCAAACCCTAGTAATCTGGCTTCAAAGCCTTTGCCTTCCAATCACTCTGCACTACTGCTTTTCCAGGCAAGTGTGAGCAGTGTCCCCACTCTAAAGAGGTCAGTGTGTTTTTTCTATACATCAGCTCAGGTCTCTCAGAAGGCTTCAGGTGCAAACTGCAATGAAGAGCACAATTTCATCTTATGTCAGTCTGTGTTCCCCAACCAGCATTCCCGGCCTCTAAGGATCTCACCCGTGCCACACACACAGCATGTGACACAACATCCTGTAACTCAACCCACTTAACTGTCCAAGAGGGACGCCACAGATAGAGAGAAAAGAGCTTATCAAAGCTGTACCACTGCACAGCAAAGGAAACAGTCAGCAAAGTGAAGAGACAACCCATAGAATGAGAAAAATTATTGCAAAATATCCATCTGACCAGGCATTAAACAGCCAGAATATATAAAGAGCTCAAATATAGGAAACAAAACAAAATGCCTACTTAAAAATGGGTAGAAAATCTGAATAGACAGGTCTCAAAAGAAGACATACAAATGGCTAATAGGAATATGAAAAAATTCTCAGCATCACTAATCATCAGAGAAATGCAAATAAAAACAAAATCAGATACTATCTTATCCCAGTTAAAAATGGCTTTTTATCTAAATGATGGTCAAAAACAACACTGGCAAGGAAGTGGAAAAAGGAGAACTCTCATGCACTACTGGTGGAAATTAGTACAGCCACTATGGAAAACTGTATGAGTTTCCTCAAAAAAAACTAAAACTGTAACTACCATAGGATCAAGCAAGTCCACTCTGCAATATATAGTGAAAGAACAGATTACAATATATTGAAGCAATCTCTGAATTCTCATGTTTATTAGAGCACTATGCACAACAGCCAAAATGTAGGATTAACCTAAGTATTCATCAACAGATGAACAAAGAAAAGATATATGGACGATGGAATACTATTCAGCCATGAAAAGAGAAATCCTGTCATTTGCAGCAATATGAATGTCCATATATTAACAAAATAAGCCTGAAGTCCATTACCGTATATACTTGAGCATAAGCCAAGGTTTTTTGGCACAAATTTTGTGCCGAAAAAACTCGGCTTATACTCGAGTATATACAGTATATTAACAAAATAAGACTGACACAGAAATACAAATATCACATATTCTTACTCATATATGGGAGTTTAAAAAATGGATCTCATGAAGATGTAAGTAGATTGATTGCCAGGTTACCAGAGCCTGGGAAAAGTAGGGAACAGGGGGAAGGAGGAGAGGTTGATTAACAGAAACAAATACACAGTTAGATAGAAGAAATAGGATCTAGTATTTAACTGATCACTAGGGTGACTATAGTTAACACTAATTTATTGTACATTTCAAAATATCTAGAAGAGAACAATTCAAATGTTTCTAGTAAAGAAAAGAAATATTTAAAGTGATAGATGTCCCAATTATACTAATTTTATTTTTATAAATTATATGAATATATTAAATTATCATATTATATTATATATATTATATATCAATAAAAAAATTTTAAGCTGTACCAGTTATATCATCAGATTAGAGTACTAAAAGTAGAAGGAACTATAGAGGCCATTAAGTCAAGAAACAGCAAAAAGGTTCTACCTTCCATGCCAGGTCTGATTAAATGGTAAGGGCTATAAAGCTTGAAGAGGAAGACGGAAGGAAAAGTGGCAGGAATAAAGGAAGGGTAGGGGAAAATGGAAGAGGGGAAAGAAAAGGAAGACAGGAAGGAAGGGGAAAGAAAGGGGAAGAGGGAAAAGGAAGGGGACCATGACCAATTAGTGATGGAGAGGAAGGGAGCTTCCCAAAGTCACAAAAGTACTCACGGGTCAGACCCTTAGCTCAAGAGTTTTGGCTCCTGCACCAGTGTTAATGCATTATTCACAAAACATAAAGTACAGGTGGTATTAACTGCTACTACAGAGATAAAAGTCATCGGCTCTGACCATAAAAAAAAAATTGTATCTTAGTGAATAGATTACATGCTTTCACTTGCACCCAACTCTCATTCCAGAAAGGCTTTAAGACAGCAAAGACAATAAAATATAGATTAGTAAAAGCTTTATGATCCCATAGTGGCAGGGGACAGTAGCATGTATGACTTTATATATGTGCTTTAAAAGCTGCAGCAGGGTATAGTCAAAAGGATGGGTCTCTGGTCTCAGATAACAAGTTAAAACCCCATCATCTCTACTACATACTTGTGGGACACTGAAAAAGCTCACAGGGCCTCACATCTATAATCTCAGCACTCTGGGAGGCCGAAGTGGGAGGATCACTTGAGGTCAGGAGTTCAAGATCAGCCTGAACAAAAGCAAGACCCCATCTCAACTAAAAACAGAAAAATTAGCCAGGCATGGCTACATATCTATAGTCCCAGTTATTTAGGAGGTTGAGGCAGGAGGATCTCCTGAGCCCAGAAGTTTGGAGTTATAGTCAGCTATGATGATGCCGCTGCCCTCTAGAGCAAGACTCTCTCAAAAAAAAAAAAAAATGTGGGTAAAATACCTATAGCAGAGGGTCACTGTAAACGATTAAATGAGTATGACAAGCACTTCCAACAATGCTTAGCACATACTAAATGGTGGCTACCGCCATGTAATTATCATGGCTACTACCAACATAATTTATATGTTCTCTACAGGAAGCCGGAGAAATCAGTGATCAAGTGTAACAGAATGGTTTTCTCTGGGATAGCTGAAATTGGCAGGGCTCTCTTCCCTTACTCAAAATCTTTCCAGCTAATTTTAGAATCCCAGGCTTGTTTTCATCAGTGTCTCTGCCTTCTCCCTTGCTATTAAACCAGTGGTTCTTACTCAGGGTACACAGTCCAGGGATGAACAAATCTTGGTAAAGTAGATAAGCTCTCAGAGGTGGGTGTAGATTAAAGGAGTATATTTAACATCAGAGTTGAATTTTGTATTTTAAAATTAATACCTTAATACATATGACAGGAAGCAAAGCTTAGTAAACCTTTCCTGATGGGATGTACAGAGAAGAAACACAACCCTCTTTGCACATTAATGATTCTAAGGGAGAACTGGAGGGGCAGTGAGCATGCACACAACCCTGGAAAGCAGCATCAGATTCTCGGAAGTTGGAAAAAGAGTTTCTACATTCATGAAAAGAGGGTATGAACTCAACAAAAGAGGACAGAAGAATACACTGTGTGGGCCTCACATCAAATTTACAGTGTACTATGAGATTACAGAGCAGACAACCCAACATGTTAGAATTGCCAATGAAGAAAAGACTACACAGACTCTGAGAACAGGAATGGGGTGTGTGCATAAGGATATATATGTGTATTATGGAAGGATTATCTGTAGTGATCATTCAGAACAAAGTTCTTCAGAGAATTGGGGTTTAGAGCTATACACGGAATCAAGCAGGTGAGCCACTTTCATATTACAGTTACTTTGTTGCTTCTACTCTTATCTTATGAAAATCCCTTAATAACAGGGACCAAATCTTTTACTTTTTGCATCTTTCCACACAACAATAGTGTAACTGCTGAATGATGTGATAAACCCCACAGTGCAGACAGATACAGAACATTATGATAAACTGATTGAAGATTGGTATGAACAGCTGTTAAGAGCATCAACAATGGGACCATACTCTGCAAGGATTCAAATCCCAGTTCGGCCATTTACTAGCTGCCTGTCTTTGGGCACATTACACTTGGTTCCTCGTTTTCCCTATCTATTCCTAACTCAGGGATTATGAAGATTGATTAAAGGAGATACTTCACGCTCTGGAATCTGAAGTCCCAAAACTCAGCTCAAGTCTTCCTAGTGACAACCCAAATATTAGACCCATGAGGTTTTCGCAGAAAGCAAGCACACAAATACATCTAGGCCTGTGATTAAGAATAAGGAAAAATAGAATCAACAAATGCTTTGTCCCTATTGACCAAGGAGGAAGCTGAAAGGAGAAAAAAAGAAAGAAAATCTCCAGAAGCTCAGAGTTCCTCAAAGGGTGAGAGAAGTATCTGCATGAAATACACTGGCCACACGGAGAGCTGAAGCTAATGTGGGGTCCCAGGTGGAACCTCCAGCTTTGCCCAGGACAGAGGCCCTGACCAAGGACCATACCATAGCCCCTTTGTTTGATTTTACCAAGCTGGCCATGATGCCTGTACTTCTGCATCTGCAGAATTTCTCAAAGCTAAGAAACCAATTTCTTCCACGCTTGGGTAATTCCAAAGCAACTAAATGGATTGCTTCATCTAGCTGCAAATAAGCATGAGAAATTTCAGCCTGATTAGTTTGTCTGAATATATAAATGTCTGAAGGCAGGATTTCAGAATTAAGGACAGACATCTTAGCCCCACTTACAAGGCACCAACATGGTGGTGGGTTTCCTTGGGCCAATAGTGACTGCGAGGGTACCCACTAGCCACGCATGGAAGAGAAAGGAGACTAGTTAAGATCTCATGCCCTTCTGGTGAATAAGGGGAGGCTGAGGTACAGATCAGTAAGGACTTTCACATAAAGCGTTCAGATACAGTCCAGTATTTTACTTACATTGTGTCACTCAATTAATGCTCACGTTGAGTTTAAAGATACGGGGATGCCAATTGGTAGGAGGAAGGAGGGCAAATGGTGAGATCTCATCCAGTGTGCACAATGTGAGGGTGCTCAGCACCCCTTTAATAGAAGGGCTCTAGTACAACTTGAACTTTACCTTGGAAGTGAGAACAAAGTAACCTAAAAATTTGTACCTTCATATTAATTTGAAATTTTTTTAAATGGTATTATGATACCCACTTTATACATGAGGAAACTAAAGCTTGGAGATAGGAAGTAACTTGCAAGAGTCTCACAACTGGTTATGGTGGAGCCAATAACCCAAATTTCTAAGTTTTTATTTCTTTTAAAAACCAAAAATAAAGCAAATAGTTTTGTTACTCATATAAAAAACCATAAAATTCTGCATATTCTTTGTTGTAGGAATTTTATGTCTAAGAATTGATTCTAAGGAAATAATCACAGATGTGCATGATTTTATACATAGCATACTATTCTCCTGATCTCCTTTTTTTAAGGTCATGACCTCTTTTCATGAATATAAAAACTCTTGTCCCCACTTCAGAGAGATCCAGAATGATCTCTGAACCAAGATGTTCAATGCAACATGGTTTATAGTGCTTAAGAAGAGTTTGAAAACAACCTAATTTTCCAACAGTAGAACAAATTTCCATTTTATAAAAGACATATTGTTTTCATTTATGTTTCCTGTATGTTCTGAAATGAACATGTTTCACTTCAGAATATTTTTAACCTAGTATGAAAAAAAGGAAGTGCAGGCAAAGCTGCTCCTTCAGAAGAACTTAATATATTAAAAAAGATCCTTTAGTGGCCAGGTACAGTGGCTCATGCCTATAATCCTAACACTCTGGGAGGCTGAGGCAAGTATATTGCTTGAGCTTAGGAGTTCAAGACCAGTCTAAGCAAGAGCAAGACCTTGTCTCTAAAAATAGCCAGGCATTGTGGCAGGCACCTATAGTCCCAGCTACTTGGGAGGCTGAGGCACAAGGATTGCTTGAGCCCAGGGGTTTGAGGTTGTGACGGGCTATGATGATGCCGTAGCACTCTGCCCAGGGTGACTGAGGGAGACTCTGTCTCAAAATAAAAAAAAAATCCTTTTAATGAGAAAACTACTTAAAGCACACAGCTTTTTCACCAAGAACACACCACTGGCATTAGAACAAAGGCATAGCAGTAACATATCCACATGTGGCACCCCAAAGCTTACTCATACACTTGCTTGATTGGCTAATTTGCTAGTGACCTCAGAAAACTGTCAAATGGCATGAAGTTTCTCAGTTGTCCAAGGACTCAGAAAGTTCCCCAAGATGACATGGATAATCACAGGGCTTACTAAAACCCAATCTCTCAACATTCAGGCCTAGGTGCCTCCCTCTCTGCCCACTATGGCTCAGCCTTCATTGATTAACCCTAAGTTCAATTTGTTCAGCAGCTATCCAGCCTCAGAGGTTGACTATGTAATTCTCCCAAAGCCAGCCTTTTCTTTTGGCTGTGTAAAAGTGGCAGTGAGCAGAAAGGAAAAGGAAGGCAGTCTCAAACCAAGAGCAACAGGACAAGGCTTTTGTACAAGCCCCCATCAATAGAATGCAATCCAAAAATAATCTCCAAAATTTGTTTGAGGCTGTGAAAACTAATAAAACTTATAACTTACTATGACTTGTTAATGTTTAATGCAGAAAATTTACTTCCACCATTGTTACTGACAAGCACCTTTTGTTTTCAAATCAGAATCTGACTAAGCCAACCTAATGGGGAGAGGAATACATTTTAAAGAATCCTTCTAAAGACCAGACAATCTTTAGAGTATCTTAGAAAATCATACTCCTAGATGACAGGCAATGAAAAATTTCAACCTGCCAGGAGAAGGACATGCTAAAGAAAAATAATAATAATTGTTGATGATTAAGCATCATCTTCCCTAGAGTTATAACCTTGCTTTCAGGCCTCAACTACACTGAATTAAGCTAGAGTGCTGAGAGAGGAGGCTGAGTGATTTCTCCCCCAAAGAGAAGAGAAGCAGCGGCCAAGTGCATTCTGTGTGAGCCACCAAAATTCACAAAGTTGCTGCCACATTTCTCAGTTCATTCCCAGCATCAGACTGGCCCTAGTTCTCCAACATTTTGGAGAGATGAGAAAGGAAATAAAAGTATTAAATACATAACGACAGTAATTTTTTTAGCAACAAGTAACAGTGGGGACTCTTCTCACTCAGTAGGAAAAACCAAATAGGCAAAATGGATCAGATTCTTCTACTGCCCTGAGAGGAAGGTCAGAGCAGGCCTCTAGACTCCAACAGACCTGAGTTTCATTCCCACTCTGCAACTTTCTGGCTGTAACCTTGAGCAACTTCTCACCCCTTGAACTTCTGCACTCTTGTCTATAACATGCTTCTCCCAAACTACTCTACTTTTCCTTTCTTCATACAAACTATCAACCTCCAACATAACTTGTGATTTACTTAGCTGTTATGTTTATAGTTTATCCCTAGTCTCCCTAAAAAACACAAGCTTCAAAAAAGGCAGAAGATTTTTTTTGGTCTTGTTCACTGCTGTATTCCTAACACCCAGAACAGGATCTGGCACTAAGCAGGCACTCAAATACTTACTGAATGAATAAAAGAAAATAATTCCAAACCTCTCTCAGATGGTTGTTAGAATTAAATGACATAGAAGTAAATACCTAACACACATAAGTGGTCAATAACTGTGTGAAATTATTTTGTTCTCCCTTCTCCTTTTAAACTTTCAATGAATCTTAAGGTCTGTTTTCTCATTCCATGGTCCTTAGAACTGGAAAGAACTCCAAAAGGCCACATGGTGTGGTTCTCAGCCTTCAGGCAGAAGAAACTATTTGTCCCTATCTTGGAGCTGAAATGGCTAAAATCTACATGAATGACTGATACTACTATAACAGGTTACCATAAATTTAGTGGCTTAAAATAATACAAATTATAGTTCCTAAGGTCAGATGTCAGAAAATGTCTCACTGGGCTAAAATCAAGATGTTGACAGGATTGTGTTCCGTCTAAAGGCTCTATGAGCCAGTTTGTTTCCTTGCATCTTCCAGCTTCTACAGTAGTGTTTTGCAACCATTTTTGTCTCATAGCACACTTGAACCTGTAGTTAAACTTCCACAGCACACTTAAATTATGTTGATCAAAAAAAAAAAAAAAAAAAAAAAGAATGTGCTCACTGTGCTTTGAGCTTCTTTTAAAAAAATTTAATTAATGATCTTTAAAAATTTTTGCAGCAAATCTAAGATCCTCTTGAGGCACATTGGTTGAAAATCACTGTTCTAGAGGCCACCCACATTCCTTGGCTCATAGCCATATCACTCTGACTTTTGCTTCCATTCTTCCACCTCCTCTGGCTGCCTCTGACAAGCATTGCATGGCCCCACCATGAGCCCATAATTCATCATAATCTTTCCATCTCAAGAACCTGAACTTAATCTTCAATGTCCCTTTTGCCATATAAGGTGACATATTCATAAGTTCTAAGAATTAGGATGTAAACGTCTTGGGGAGAGGGCATTACTCTACTGATAAATGACAAAGAGAGGACCGCTAACAGAGTCTCTCCCAGTGCTAGAGTTACCTCTCCTCACACTCATGGACACATGGGCATGGGTACACACATGCAAGGGCACACACATACTGCAGAATAAGAAAGCAGGGGCATCCCTAGGGTACAGGACTGGGTTGAAGGTCACACCAGGAGCCTGTGAATGGCCAGGATTGGAGTCTAGGCTCCCTGGTACAGCTCCACTTTCTCTAGTGTTGTGTGGCCTTACCCACTATCAGCCTGTATCAAGAAGATAGTGTCTACAATACACATGCCACTAGGATCTCAATCTTATTTTTCATCTCTCTCTCTCTTTTTTTTTTTTTTATTTAGAGCAACAAGAGGCTAAGCCTTGTTTCTTTAATGATGACAGAACTCTACAATTGAAAAGAAACCCCAAGAGATTAAGGTCTACCCTGATACCAGCCTGGTTGTTGACAACAGATGCCATAATTTAATAATTCATTTTACTAAACACACTCCAGTATTCCCTCATGCCCAACCCATCTGTCTGAATCACTTCTGGGCACATGTTTCAAAATGCCTTTATCATTAAATAAGCAAATGCCCTTACGAGCATAAAACTATAAACTCCTTGAAGGCAAGAATCATGAAAATACTTTTTAATTGTTTCTTTTTTTCATGAATTCTTACCCTGTATCTCTCCCACTACAACTTCAACTGCACTCTAGACAAATTGAGCCCAGTCAGGCAGGTATCACTAGAAGCAGGCACAGGTCCAGGACAATAGTGGGTCCAGAGTCAGCAGGCTCCAGTGAGCTTGATCAGGGAGCACTGGGAAAGCAGTGTGGATGCTGAATAGGTCCTGGGGACAGCAGCAGACTGGGGACAAACAGATGGTTCCTCCTGCTCCCTATAGGGCTCCATCATGAGCCAGGGCTTCAGGACAACCCTATATTGTAGGTGAAAGTTCTAGGGTGGGATGGGGAAAAGGAGCCATCCTTTTCTCTACCCCTTGGATTTAGCCTCTGGAGTTCATCCTCTTCCAAATGAAAATGTTCTTAGTACCCACCCAAATCCCTCCAAATGCTCTCCTACCCTGTCTTCTCATGACTGCTTCCTTTGAGTTCTCCTGTGAGGAGCAGTGCAGTATCTAAGGATGAGCTGGCTGAGCTGGCTGTCACAAACCAAATTACTACTTGAAGATGGACTAAAACTAAAAAGGTTGAGCTCCCTATTAAACAGCTGGTAGAAGGGTCAATTTGAACTAACACACCACTTTAATGGTTAAATAATTAGCTTCACTAAAATATACAACCAGTAAACAGACAACACACACAAAAAATACAAATCAAAACCTAAGGAAAGAAATCAATAGGAAAACAACAGGACATTGGAGCTACAAGGGAGTAAACTCCTGCCATGCATAATTCCAGATCGACAGAGGAGTTCAGAAGATACAATTTTCATATTTGAGTGATTCCTGTCATCCCTCCTACCCCCTCCCACCCCCCAATGATCTCCAAGTCTCAAGGGATTTCCTGCTCTGATCAGAAATCTTCACATCTTGGCCCAGAGGAAGAAAACAAGGATCCCAGGGCCCGTGACAGTGGCTGCCATATATGCACAAGGTGTGCAACTATAGTAGAACTTGAAAAGTGAAAGAAAGATTCAAGGAGACTGCTGTTCTCTTCTGCATGCATGTAAAGAGTAGTACTGACTGCCTTCCTTTGCTCCACAATGGCACTTCTCTCTGCCTCAAAGCCTTCATGTCTTCCTTCTGCTTGGAAAACTCTGTCCCAGAGCCCCTGAGGCCTCCTGACCACCCTGTCAGGTACTGTCATATCACCTCCCTTATTTTCCTCATGAGGCTAGTGCTCTCTGAAATGGGCTCCTCTGCCTGTTTGCTTGTTTGTCTATTTCCCCAGGGCCCTGTTCACCAAATATCTCCAGTAACAACAATAGTGTCTGCTACCTAGAAAGTACTTGATAAACATTTGTTGAAGTGATTAATGGAAAAAGAATGGTCCAAGGAATCTGGGATCTAGCTTACTCTGAGCTAAGTCTCAATAATCCCAGAGCATTTGAGCAACTTTGTCTCCATCTCCAAGTAAGTCTTGAGCCCTCTGCCTATGAGACCTGGTTACTTCAAATGATTTTAAATAATTCAATTATACTGAAAGCCATTCTCTAAGTTTTGTCACTAATACAAATCAAACTTCACATCTATGGGTGAGAGCTTTTTCTGTTCAAGGTTTTCACCCATTCCTTTATCCTTTACACACACAGGTGCTCACTCACACATATATACACTTCCCACCTCATAAACTCCTGGTCAGACTTTGTCAGGCCTAGAGGTCTTTGTTGCTGAACTTAATTTCTGCTCTTCCTTCCTCTAAGATTCCACCTTACTCACTTCTTTCTCCTCTTACATCTTCTAAGAAAAGCAGCGGCTACCTGAAGCATGGATTCCAACATCAGCATTTCTGACTGAAGTTCTAGCAGAGCTGGCTGGGACTGTAGTCATCCCTGCCAGTGACCCAGGTACTGAGGCAGGACACAGGCAAAACTTCTCAGCCCAGGTTCAGTGCCCATCACATAGGGATTACGGCATCAGCCACATACACCAAGGCTGGTGGGTACGAACCTGGACTGAGCCAGCTAAACAACAATGACAACTGCAACAACAACAAAAAAATAGCCAGGCATTGTGGCAGGCGCCTGTAGTCCCAGCTACTTGGGAGGCAGAGGCAAGAGAATCACGTAAGCCCACGACTTTGAGGTTTCTGTGAGCTGTGATGCCATACCACTCTACCAAGAATGATATAGTGAGACTCTGACTCAAAAAAAAAAAAAAAAAAAAAAAATTCTTAGCCCAGTGGCAGAAGGAAAAAGTGTCCCCTCGTGCTGGTTGGGGGCAGAGAATGGGGAGAACTAGCTCAGAAAGAAAACATTCCAGCTGCTGGAGTAGCCTTGGAGCACTGCCCTTCTCTTACCTCAAGGGTGAAGAACAGCCACCTCCCTTTCCTTTCTCCTTTCCTGCCCTACTCAGGACATCAACACCCACAGTGTCTTCCTGATAACTTCCTAATCCTCAGGGAGAGGGAGCATACCCTTACGTACTGAGCTACCATCAAACAATATTCCCACCACCACCTGCACACCAGGCTTGGGGTCTGTTATTTCCAGAGTTTACCACTTCCGCACCTACCAGGAGAGAAAAAAGCTGGCAGAATTGGGGGATGTTATTTAATGCCACATATGCCATATTCCTTTTGTTTACCATTTGGATCTAAAACAATTCCTAGAGAAGAAACTCAGAAGCAACAAATCCTGGCTGAAATTTGGAGGACACCCAGGTCGATACAATGTGTCTGAATGCCCCTTCCATTTATCTTCATAAAACTAGATCCCCGGTAGTCAGTGTTTTTTACATCTCTTGCCTTATTACCTATCTACAGTTGGAATGAAGTTCCATTCAGGGACTAAGCAAAAGCAAGGGGGTAAAAGGATTATGGTTGGACCCTGGAGTGCTACAGCTCAGAACAAAGTCTACCTAAGACCCTATGCACAACAGCTACTAAATAAATATTTACTGGGGTGGAGACAAGATGGCTGACTAAAGCCAGCTTTCCACAGAGGCTCCCGTCCAGAAGGAGAGTTTAAGGACAGAAATTTAGCAAGTAACCTGTCATATTAGAGCTGCGCCAAGAGAGAAGATTGAAGAACGCACATCAACCATGCTGAGGCAAGCTGCAACCCCAAGGATACAAACAAAAGGTACAAAATTGATCACCAAGTGGACAGGAGTCCCCTCCCCCATGAGAACAGCTCAGCGTACCCCATAAACAAAGGAGCAGAGTTCAAAAGTCCTCCCATTATACTCCATGGGAGAGACCCTCTAAAAACAGGACCTACTTCCCCTAATAGGGTGCCATGGCGCTCTCCTGCCAGGCATAAAACTGTGCAAAACTGTATATATTTTCTACCTGCAATTCTGAGCTCCCAGCACTCCTCTCCACTCTCACTCTGGGGTCTGGAGGCCTGTCCCCCAGGAGTCCATATCCTTGGGTGATTTCTCGAGGGGTGTGGACAGGGCCTGGAATGCAGCTGGTCAGTGATGATTCTGTGGCACAGGAGTGAGGAGAGGACAGTCGGCTGAGATGGAACCACACCGGAGCGGCGGTGCCCCAAGGTGCAGAGCAGCAACCATTTTTTGGGCAACAATAGGGCTCCCTGGATATTCTGGAGTCATACCCCCTGTCGCTCTGGGCAACCAGAGGAGGTTGGACATCTTCTCAGGTGGCAACCACAGGCAGAACAGATCTGGGATGGAAAAGCAGTCCCCAGGAATTTAGCTGGGACAGACACAAATTCCGCAAAGTTGTTCTGTTCTGTCAGCAACATCAATCAGGGGTGGGGCTGGAACTGAATGAACACCCTCAGCCTCCATCAAGCACCCGAGGTTGTTAGGCCTCACCTCCCGCTGCCGGATAGAGGCAGAGAACAGCAGCCTGGCTGAGGAGACCTAGATTTCCTTGTGATTCAAGTAGGTGCAAACCCCCGGAGTATCTGCTCATTGGAGGCAACTGGGTCACAGCCCTGCAGGGTTACCAGTGACTGGGTGTGATAGAGGTGCAAGGTAGAGAAAGAGGCATCAACCTTCCCAGACTAATCTATTTGCTGGGTGGGTCCTCCTGACCTCACGGAGCACCGGAGCAAGTCATATTTGAGTTGTTACCAGACCCCTGTGATCTAGTTGCCAGACACCTTTTAAACTCTTCCACCTGACAAGGTGGTGACTGAGACAACTGATTTGGACCTTTTAAACTGAGTCAGTCACCCAAGGACTATCCAAATGGTGCCCTGGGGGTGTGGTTGTTAGGAAAGTTTGATTTTCCTTTTCCAATTATTGCCTGTAGGGGGAGAAATGACTTAATTGCTGGCAATTCTCCACAGCTGAGACTTCAACCCAGCGTAACTGTTCCACTAGGGTCAGACAGAGAACAGCTGAAAACAAGACAGAGCCACTTAGCCCCACCACACCAAACAGGTCCCCCGTTTCTCAGGCCGTAGCACTGTACAGATCCTCAGCAAAGCTCCAGGGGAAAAGTCAAATGTTATAAAATAATCATGGGGTAAAATCAGCGAAAAAAATCTGGTAACATGAATCACCAGAGTAGATGAACCCCCCTAAAGAAATATATGGCAGATGTAAATGAAGATCCCATTCACAAACAGATGGCCAAGATGCCAGAAATCGAATTCAAAATTTGGATTGCTAACAAGATTAATAGAATGGAGGAAAATTTAGAATTAGAAATTCGAGGAGCAATTCAAAAGTTGGAATTAGAAAATCGAGGAGAAATTCAAAAGTTGTCTCCAGAATCCAAAAAATTTAAAGACAAACCACCAAAGATTTTGACACACTGAAGCAAGACTTTGCAGCCCTCAAACATCTGGAAAATACAGTAGAATCCCTCAGTAACAGAGTGGAGCAAGCAGAAGAAAGGATTTCTGACATTGAAGACCAAGCTTTTGAATGCTCGCAAAGTCTCAAATGGAGAGCAAAAATGGATCATTCTCTCAGAGAGCTCAGGGATAATTTGAAGAACGCTAATATCCGCCTCATTGGAATCCCTGAAAGCGATGAAGTAGCTTTGCAAGGCACAGAGGCCCTTCTCTATGAAATCATGAAAGAGAATTTTCCAGACATGCCAAGAGATTCTGAAATTCAGATAGCAGACAGTTTCAGAACCCCAGCACGACTCAACCCAAATAAGACATCCCCCAGGCATATCATAATTAACTTCACTAAAGTTAATATGAAGGAAAAAATTCTGAAAGTAGCCAGATGTAAGAAAACCATTACCTACAAAGGGAAGAATATTAGAATGACTGCAGTTCTTTCCGCTGAAACATTTCAAGCCAGAAGAGGGTGGTCATCGACTTTTAATCTCCTAAAACAAAATAACTTTTAACCTCAGATCCTGTATCCAGCTAAACTGAGTTTCATTTATGATGGAGAAATTAAATACTTTAATGACATTCACATGTTGAAGAAATTTGCCATAA
>CAUYPK010151682.1:0-12094 GCA_963574355.1 Loris lydekkerianus
CCTCAATTATTGTAATTGTTTTGGGTATATATTTTTATTTTTGAAATTTACCAGTGGCTGCTGCATTTTCCACCTCGGCTTATACTCGAGTCACTAAGTTTTCCCAGTTTTTAGGGTAAAATTAAGGGGGTTGGCTTATACTGGGGTTGGCTTATACTCGGGTCGGCTTATACTTGAGTATATACGGTATTTTAAAACTAACCTTAGTATTATTTTATTATCACAGCCCTAAAATCTTTGACCATGCAAGTTCTGAACAGCATGGCAGCATTTATTGCCCTTCCTTCAATCTTGCAAAGAATTTTACAGGTGAGTTAAAAGGGGAGGAAAATTAAATGTTGATCAATTTCAACTAGTGTTTTAGTTATGTATAAATAACATCAAATTGAGCTATGTTAAAAAATCTCAAACTTAATGCAGCTAATTTTTGGCATAGCTGTATATCTAACTTATGTCCCTCATCCTTGAATCTTTTCTTATCAGTTCATTGGTAAGATGAGTTTGCCTGACATAAGCTTGTAACCTTCAGGTAGGGTGTTCAGCCTCCAGGTGTTCACTGTCCCCTGAGGATTCACATGCACAGGTTTCCTGTGGGTGGCCAACTGGGAGAGAATTATCATTTATTTCTGGTTGACTATCCTTTTTAGATCAAAAGAAGATAAACTAAAAATTAAATTAATACAGGCATTTCTTGATCAGTGATTGTTTGAGTTTTCTAATTCATCCTAGAACTATTTTTGTATTCAGGACTCATCCCTAACTCTAAATTCTAGCTGGCTTTGTTCCTAAAGCCTTTATAGGAAACATCATTCCAGCCTGTTTCTTGTAGCAAAAAGGCCTGAACCTTTCTAACATCATCAAAAGCAAATGCTAAAAATACACTAAGATGTATTTTTAGAAAAATCGGTGAGCATTCTTGGAGAAGCAGTAGAAGTTATACTTAGAATCCATTTTGTCTTCGCTCATTTTGTACAGTATGGAGACACACAAAAAACAAAAAACAGTAAGATAATGCCATTGGTCTTTATAATTTTCAAATGATTTTTAAACATATTTTCTCATTTGATCTTAGTACCCAGCATGTGTTGAATAATTCTTTGCTATAGCCTACTTCTTATAACCATTTTTAAACACATTAATCATAGGTTAATATATATAAAATATAGGTAATAGCTTAATTAGCCTTAATTAACCTTAAATAGGTTAATCATATATAAAATACAGGTAATAGCTTCATAAGGCAGAAAGTAAATTAAAAGAAAGTAAATTCTAAAGTTAAAAGTGGGTTGTTTTGGCTCAGTGCCTGTGGCTCAAGCGGCTAAAGCGCCAGCCACATACACCTGAGCTGGCAGGTTCGAATCCAGCCCAGGCCCACCAAACAACAATGACAGCTGCAACCAAAAAACAGCTGGGCGTTGTGGCGGGTGCCTGTAGTCCCAGCTACTTGGGAGGCAGAGGCAGGAGAATCGCTTGAGCCTAGGAGTTGGAGGTTGCTGTGAGCTGTAAAGTCACGGCACTCTACCCAGGGTGACAGCTTGAGGCTCTGTCTCAAAAAAAAAAAAAAAAAAGTGGGTTGTCTCTGTATACATTTTCCTTTATGTTGAGCTTTAACCTCATGATATGTAAATTATAACAAAAAAATCTATCTTTCCCTTGGCAAAACATATGTTTATTAGAAGTTTTGTATTTCAAGATTTTGGAATCCAAAAGTCTTTTGATATTTGAAAATTTTTAATCTGAGTTATATAGGAATTCATTGTCATTGTTTTTTATCGTTTTCTACTTTCAGTGGTTAATTGCCACTGATTAGGAGGGCATGCTAATTCTCAAGATTCTATATTTCCATGTTTGTGATTGCTATACTAACTCTCCCTGATATTTATTCAGCACAAATATGTTCTCATTTGAATCTCACAATAATATGTTGAGGTAGGTAGGGCTACTGTAAAAATTTCTGCTGACAAAGGAGGGAACTGAACCATAGAGAAGTGAATTGTCTGGCCTATCTTTAGTAAGAACCTAGACTAACCAATCTCCTGTTCCCTAATTTATGTTCTTTTCTGTTACATCCTGTAAGCTTTTGTCATTTGTTTTAGTCTTTGGTCTTTTGAGGAGCCAATTAATAATTACTTTATTAATTATGTGTTACCCTGCTACCTATATGGTTGAAAGGCACAATTCTTTGCCCATAAGAGCTATATACGAGAGACAAAAAATTTTCTGATACGGCTATTCATAGGGCTCTGTGCAAGTATAGTGGCCACCTATAGGTTTATCTTCTCTGAAGCCCATGTAGGATAATTGCTATGTCTACATCCCTATACTGAGCCCACATGATAATAGCAGGATCAGCCATGGGAAAGCATGTCCCTGCTTCCTGGCTTCACGTGATTGACCCAGGGTGGGCAGCTGACCTAAACAGGGCTAGTAGGTGTCCCTTCAGGAAATTTTACCACTGAACTTGAGAAGAACATACAAGTCTCTTTTCAGGTCTCTGGATGATATCAGGTATAAATTTCATCTAACAATGACTGCTTTTCAATTATATGAACTAGAATAATGAAAAAGAATAATCTACAGAGAGGAGAGGAATAAAGAGGACGCACAAAGAGAATAGACAAGATGCATAAAGGGGGCGCAAGACATGTACCCCATGAAAGAAGACCACGTGGAGAAAATTCTGAACGGCACTCGAGTCCCTCATTGTAGTTCTTTGGGCTTACCTGCATTCCTTTGCTCAGATCCTTGAAATACCCTAGTACCTTTACAGTAATTTTCTGCTTTGAATAAGTTAGATTGAGTTGGATTGCTGAACATATATAGCCAAGGAAGTTCCAATAAAAGCAAATATTTGAAGCAGGAAAGTGAATTTGGAAAGATTTCCTAGAGAAGGAATTATCTAAGCTGAATCTTAAAGGGCAAAGGAATCAGAGAAAGAAAGGAGATAGGATTATTCTAAGCAGAGAAAACTAAGACTTTGAGTTGAAAACATGGTACATTTGGGGAGTTGCAAGTGTTTTAAGAGTTCTTGGAACATAGGATGAAAAGAAAGCAGAATTGCCAAGCTGAAATTTGAGAGACAGGCTGAGACTGTGTCTTTAATTGCTTTGTAATCCATGGTGAGGACTTTGAATTTTATTCTAAAATCAATAAGTTGTCCTCAAGATTTTAAACAGAAGGATGATGAAATGAGGTTTTTCTTTAGAAAGATCACTCATTTTGCATTATACAGGATAAATGTATAGTCAAGACTGCAGGCAAAAAAATACCTCGAATATAGTATGTACTCCAACTTTGCTAATTGGGTTAACAGAATGGAGAGTATACAGTGGATTTGGAAATTAGTTAAATGATAGGCTCCATTGGGCTCTTGCTGTTTAAATGTAGAACACAAAAAGAACCTAGTTAATCCCCTGATTTCAGGTTCACCTGGCTACAGTGAGCAGTGAAGGAATAACCCAGAGAGAGCTTAAGGAAGAGGTAAGCAATGGAGATATATAGACTTGGAAGTCTGCAACATAGAAGTGGTAGTTAAATTCTTAAAACTAGATGAACTTTATGAGGCAGTGAATGAGCAGAGAAAGCAGAAGGACAAAGACGGAGTTCTAGGAAAGTCTCAGAGTCAGATCTATCTGCCTATTTTTGATTATGGTTGGAATATAAAAACCTTAAGAGATAAGACTATACTTTGCCTAGGGCTCTATCATCGTCACCTATCCCAGAGACATCTAGCATATGATACGTACTCAGCAAACATTTCTAGAGTGAATAAAAATCAAGGATGGAGGAATTCCACTTCTGGCTAAAATAGAGTAATAGAGATTGGATCTACCCTCCTTCTTAAAACAACCCCAAACTGAACAAAAGATATGACATAGTGATTTTCAAGTAGTGGTTATTTTATAATAAAGAACAGTGATTCCTGAGAGACAGGAAATAACGTATGTCCTATATTTGCCCTAGCTTCATGTCCTGAGAAAGTTTCTAGGCAATAGTGCCGCAAGGGGGCTCCCAAGCAGCTTTCAGCATACTTCAGGAAATGGAGCTGAAGACTCATGGTGGCAAGATTTTGCAGAGAAAGTACCAAGAGAGAATTACAGAAAGATCTCTGGGGATGTGAAGAAGGCCCCCCTCAAGTATTAGCACTTGTATATGAGGAAACTACCCAAGAGTATTTGAGGGAACAATACTCATCATGCAAGAATAGTGATTTTTTTGCCAGCAAGACTGGAAAACTTTGTAACTCCAGGATATTGAGTTTGCAGAAGTACTCAGTAGTAGGAAGCAGCCCTTGATGGCTCCAGTATTGGCTTATAAATCTTAAAATGAGACCTGTTTCCAAGTAACTTCATCCCAAATCAAAGCTTGAACATCTCAGGAATAGAAAATCACCCAAGACCCAATAGTGTAAAATTTATAGTGTATAATATTCAGTCAAAACTTGCAGAGCAGTTGGAAAATGAAACTGAGATATGACACAGATATTAGAATTAGCAGACAAAGACATCAAAACAGAAGAAAAAGATTAGTGAGTTTGAAGACATAGCAATACAAATTATAGAAAATGAAAAAAAAAAATTATAGAAAATGAAACAGAAAAATGAATTAGAAAAAAGTAAGTTGTCAGTCAGCTGTGGCTCCGTTTCCAGCAGCCCACCATACGTGTACTTGGAGCTCTGAAAAAGGGGTCAGCAGAAAAAAACAAAAACTTTTTGCAATGATAATAGTTGCAGTTTTTATAAGTTTTTTGTGAACTATAAGATTAATAAAATCCAAATTCAAGAAACATGAAGAAAACGATAGCAAGGCTCATTATAATTGCTCAAAACCAATGATAAACAGAAAATCTTCAAAGCAGCCAGAGGGAAAAAACTAAGGGCAACAGCACATTTCTGCTGAACTTTCACAACTACTTTGACAACAACAGCAGAGTACACGTTTTTGTCAAGTATATATGGAGCATTTACCAAGATAGACCATATTCTGAGCTATAAAAACAAGTCTCAATAAACCTATAAAGATTCAAGTGAAAAAATATGTTCTCTGTCTGCAATGGAATTAAATTGGGAATAAACAGGAAAAAGATAGCAGGAAAATCTCCATATATTCAGAAACTAACATGCTTGTAAGTAACCCATGGATCAAAGAAGAAATTAAAAAAGAACTTAGAAAGTATTTTGAATTTAGTGAAAATGAAAAAATAACATATCAAAAGTTTGTGGAATGCCACTTAAGCAGTACTTAGGGGGAAATGTATAGCCCCAAACACCTACATTATAAAAAAAGAAAGCCTCAGGCGGCACCTGTGGCTCAAAGGAGTAGGGTACTGGCCCCATATGCCAGAGGTGGCGGGTTCAAACTCAGCCCTGGCCAAAAACTGCAAAAAAAAAGAAAGCCTCAAGTCAGTGTGAGCTCATTTTCTACCTTTAAAAACTTGAAGAAGAAAAGCAACTTTATGGCAGTTACTTTGACAACTTAAATACCGTATATACTCGAGTATAAGCCGAGTGTTTCAGGCACAAAATTTGTGCCGAGTTTGGGTTTTTCGTCATAAATTTTGTGCCGAAAAAACCTGGCTTATACTCGAGTATATACAGTAAATGGACAAATCCCTTGAAAGACCTAAAACCATGTGTTACTAAAGAATTAGTAAACTGAATAGCCCTCTATCTATTTGTGAAATTAAAAATACTTCCCAAGACACACCCACAAGAGAAAAACTCAATTCAATTCAAGATGGGTGCTCCCACCTAATGGGCACAGTGTAAGAGAATATGGCACACCTCTGGGGGCAGGACATGACTACAACAGGGACTCCCCTTAACAGATCCAAACATTGTAACCTAATCATTTGTACCCTCAAATAAATCTGAATTAAAAAAAATACTTCCCAAGGAGACAAAGGTTCCTTTTCTTGAGACACTGAATGATTTCAGAGGAACAAAACCTAAGTAAATTTGACATTTCAGGATTTTCTCAAGAAGAAAGCTGGCTTAACTGTCCTGCCACCCTACATTGAAGTCCATTAGTCAGAAAGTCTCAGCTGTATAACCAGACCTTTCATTCAGGTTTAACATTAATTACTAGAGCAGGATTAGGTTTACACAATTCACAGAAAATACTGAGAATTCCCATTTACCCTTCCTTCCTCCAGCACAATTTCCCCAATTATGAATAAATTTTTATAATTATTGATTTCATAGTGATACATTATTAATAAAGTCTATTGTCTAGGAGTCAGCCTTTATGTTGTACAGTTCTTTGGGTTTTGACAAATACCTGATGTCATGTGTCCACTATTACAGTATCATATACTGCTAGAAAAGTCCCCCGTACGCCACTGTTTATCCTCCTGTCTATACTGATCTTCTGGCAACAACTGACTTTTTTTTTAACTATCTCTGTAGTTTCACCTTTTCCAGAATATTATAGAGTTAGAATCATGGTTATGTAGCCTTTTTCACATTGGCTCTTTTTCACCTGGCAATATACATTTGAGGTTCTTTCCTTTTTGTGGGTTGACAGCTCATTTCTTTTTCTCATTAAGTAATATTCCATGGTATCACAGTTGTACCACAGTTTATCCATTCACCTGTCAAAGTGATGGGTGTATCACAGTTTATCCAGTCACCTGCCAAAGAACATCTAGTTTCTATATTTTGACAGTTTTCAAAAAAGCCACTCTAAACATTCTCGTGCCTGTTTTTATTTAGATATAAGCTGTCAGTTTGGGTAAACACCTAGGAGAGCAATTGCTGGATTGTATGGTAAGACTCTGCGTACCTCCGTAAGAAACTACCAATGGTTGTCTAGAACTCTGTACCAATTTGCATCCGACCAGCAATGAATGATAATTTCTGTGTTCTACTTTTTTGCCACCATTTGTTATTATTGGTGTTTTGGTTTGGACATTCTAGGAAGTGTGCAGTAGTCTCCTAGACTTTGTAGTTTATAGGTCTCCAGTGATACACATGTGTTGTTGAGCTTTGTATGGTTGTTTGCCAACTGTATATCTTTTTATATACAAAGCTATGACATAACAGGATACCATTGGTATATCTCCACTGGTGAGGTGTCCAGATCTCTTGCCCACTTTTTAATTGAGGTGTTTGTTTTTTTATTGTTGAGTTTTCAGAGTTCTTTATATATCTTGGATGAGGTTCTGTGTCACATGTGTGTTTCACAGTGGTTGGTCTTTTCATTTCCTTTACGGTGTCTTTCACACAGGAGGATGTTTTACTTTTAATGACTTTTTGACTTTTTCTCCCATGGATCATGCTTTTGATGATGTATCTAAAAACTTGTCACCAAACTCAGGGTTACTTAGATTTTCTTCTATGTTTTCTTGTATTTTACATTTAGGGCTATGATCCACTTTTAGTTAACTTTAATTAAAAGATTTATGGTCATTGTTGATTCATTTTCTACATGTGGATAACTACCTGTTCCAATTCTGTTTGTTGCAAAGACTATCCCTTTCTCCACTTAATTTCCTTCCCTTGGTTGACTGTTTGTAGGGATCTATTTCTGAGTTCTATTTATCAATTTCCTATTCTTTAAATACCATACTGTCTTATTGGAATTGTATCATATTTATATAATATTAGGTCTTGAAGTTAGGAAGTGACAGTCATCTTTCTTTGTTCTTCCATATCATGTTGGTATAAAGAACTGACATTAACAATATTAGTCTTCCTATTTATGAACACAAAATATCTTTCCATTTACTTAGATCTTCCTTGCTTTCAGCAGAGTTTTGTAATTTTTCTCATGAATTTTGTATGTATTTTACTGGATTTATACCTAAATATTTCTCTTAAATGTGTAGGTACCAATGTAAATACTAGGGGGTTTGGAGGATAGTTTTTTCCTTTTCCTTTTTTTTTTTTCTTTTAAATACAGTGCTCTGTTGCCCAGGCTAGAGTGCAGTGGTGTCATCATAGCTCCTTGCAACCTCCCAACTCCTTGGCTCAAGTGATTCTTCTTTGTTTCAGCTTCCTGAGTAGCTGGGACTACAAGTGTAAGCCCCATGTCTAGCTTTTTTTTTTTTTCTTTTTTTTTTTTTCCCAGTTTTGGCCGGGGCTGGGTTTGAACACACCACCTCCGGCATATGGGGCCAGCACCCTACTCCTTTGAGCCACAGGCGCTTGCCCGCCTTTCTTTCTTTCTTTCTTTCTTTTTTAATGTTTTGTAGAAATTGACTGGCCTCAAGAGTTCCTCCCACCTTAGCCTCCCAAAGTGAAAGGATTACAAAGTATGAGCCACTATGCCCAACCCTGTTATGTTTTAAATTTTAAATTCTTTATTTATTTTTTTTATTTTTTATTTTTTTGTCGCCCCAGTAGAGTGCCTGGGCATCATAGCTCACAGCAACCTCAAACTCTTGGGCTCAAGTGATTCTTTTGCCTCAGCCTCCCAAGTAGCTGGGACTACAGGCACCCACCACAATGCCCGGCTATTTTTAGAGCCAGGGCTCTTGCTCAGGCTGGTTTCCAACCCATGAGCACAGGCAATCCACCCACCTTGGCCTCCCAGAGTGCTAAGATTACAGGCGTGAGCCACTTCTCCTGGCCTTTAATTTTAAATTCTAACTGTTGGTTGCTGGTATATTGGAAAACAATTGACTTTGGTATAATTACCTTGTATCCTATCCTGTAACTTTGAGAGGTTTCTTTGCTATTTTGACTCCTTGGGACTTTCTTTATAAATATGTCTTCTGTGAACAAAGATAGTTTTATTTCTTCCTTTCCAATCTGTATACTTTTATTTTCTTGTAAAATAAGAAATTTCTTATCTTATTGCATTAAGTAGCACCTAGGACTTCTAGTAAATGTTGAGTTGGACTGGTAAGAGGGAATGTCTTTGCCTTCTCCCTAATCTTAGGAGGAAAGCAACTAGTTTCTCATCATTAAGAATGATCTTAGCTATAGGGTTTTTGTAGATGTTATTTATCAAATTGAGGAAGTTCCCCTCTATTCCTAATTTGCTAACTGTTTTTATTATGAATGTGTGTTGCATTTTATGAAGTGCTTTTTCTGCATCTATTTATGTGATAATATGATTTTTCTTCTGTACCCTGTTGATGCAATGGATTATGTGAATTGGTTTTTCAATGTTGAACCAGCCTTCCATAGCTGGGATAAAGCCTATGTGATTACGGTGTATAAGTCTTTTTAAACATTGTTGGATTTGATTTGCTAATATTGTATTGAATATTATCACATTTATGTTCATGAAAGATAATGGTCCATAGTCTTCTTTCCTTATAATCTCTTTGTCTGATTTTTCTATTAGGGTGATACTGGCCTCTTAGAATGAGTTAGGAAGTATTCCCTTTGCTTCTGTTTTTCTGGGACAGATTATGGAGAATTTATATAATTTCTTCTTTAAAAGTTTGGTAGCATTCTTCATCATTTTCTTTAGCAGTCCTATCATTTAATCCACTTACGGTAAATACTTTCCACTGAGCCAGGCGTGGTGGCTCATACCTGTAATCCTAGCTCTCTGGGAGGCCAAAGCAGGTGGATTGGTTGAGTTCAGTCGTTTGAGACCAGCATGAGCAATAGTATTAATATTTCTACTGTCTCTACTAAAAATAGAAAAACCAGCAGAGTATTGTAGCAGGCACCTATAGTCCCAGCCGCTTGGCAGGTTGAGACAAGAAGGTTGCTCAAGCCCAAAGGTTGATGTTGTTACCACAACCCCACAGCACTCTACCCATTGCAACAGAGTGAGACACTGTCTCAAAAAAAAGAAAAGAAAAGAAAAAGGAAAAGGAAAAGGAAAGGAAGGGAGGGGAGGGGAGGAGAAGAGAAGAGAAGAGAAGAGAAGAAAAGAAAAAAAGAAAAAAAGGCCGGGTGTGGTGGCTCACACCTATAATCCTAACACTCTGGGAGGCTAAGGTGGGTGAGTCACCTGAGCTCACAAGTTCCAGACTAGCCTGAGCTAGAGCGAGACCTCACTTCTTAAAACAAAACAAAAGAAAACAAAAAGAAATAACCGGGCATTGTGGTGGGCACCTGTAATATCAGCTACTTTGGAGGATGAGGCAAGAGAATCGCTTAAGCCCAGGAGTCTGAGATTGCTGTGAGCTATGAGGCCATGGCACTCTACCGGGGGTGACAAAGTAAGATACTGTCTCAAAAAAATAAATAAAGCAGGTGTAGTGGCTCATGACTGTAATCCTAGCACTCTGGGAGGCCAAGGCGGGTGGATCGCCCAGCTTAGGTGGATCGAGACCAGCCTGAGCTAGAACGAGACCTTGTCTCTAAAATAGCTGGGCCGTTGTGGCAGGCGATTCTGTCTCAAAAATAAATAAATAGGATCAACGCTTGTAGCTCGGCATCTAGGCTGAGCCATTCACATACAGGTTTGAACCTGGCCCGGACCAGCTGCAACAAAAAATAGCCAGGCGTTGTGGCGGGTGCCTATAGTCCCAGCTACTTGGGAGGGTGAGGCAAGAGAATTGTTTAAGCCCAAGAGTTTGAGATTGCTATGAGCTGTGACAGCACAGCACTCTACCAAGGGTGACATAGTAAGATTCTGTCTCAAAAAAGTAAAAATAAATACATAAGTAAATAAATAAATAAAATAAAAAATAAAAAAAATCCTCTCCACTAGAGTACTCTCTCAACTATTTTAGGAAAGAAATATTTTCTCTCTTGCTTCCCTTCCTTCACCCTAACTCCAGTTATGCCTCTAAATATAAAGTCTTTTTGACTCCCCCCTGCATGTTGGCTTACCCCCTAGGCTGTGAGTTCTATAAAACTAGAGACTACATCTACTTTATTCACTTTTTTATCTATTACACCTAGTGCAGTGCCTACAACGTTTTATATGCCCATTAAATATGAGCTGACTCATTCACTAATGTCCTTGTGTAGCTCTCAGCAGATTATAAAACACTTTAGGGTTCATTATCTTTTGATCACTAACTATGCCCATTAAGCTGGAGAAGTAACAATATCTTCATATTTCTTATGAGGAAAATGCCATTAGAAAAACTAAGTAACTTGCCTTAGTCTACTCAGTTTAAATGTGAACTGTGGGAACATTAATCCAGGTCTTCTAACTTTAAGTTTTAGGCCTTTTTTTGTACCTACCATTAGTTGAGGTGTTCTTCACATCTACCTCACTTTATCAGGTCCTCTGGGAAGAACATAGAGAATGATAGTAATTTAGAGGCATAATCGCACAGATACATGGGTCACTATGAAACTTTTGAGACAGACTGTGTTATGGTCCATTATTTCACTTTCAAGAAACATAGTCAACAGCATCCTTTCTGATATACCTGTGCAAGTTTCAACTTGCTCAGCTTATCGGTGTTTCTAGAAGGGCTTTATTTGTTTTTGTTCGTGCAGATTTTACATTTATTGATTTTTGTGTATTTTTTTATTAAACCATAGCTGTGTACATTAGTGCAGTCAAGGGGTACAATGTGCTGGTTTCATATACAATCTGAAATATTTTCATCAAACTGTTTAACATAGTCTTCATGGCGTTTTCTTAGTTATTGTATGAAGACATTTGAATTCTGCATTTAGTAAGTTTTGCCTGTACCCATTCTAAGATGCACCGTAGGTGTGGCCCCACCCATTACCCTCCCTCCACCCCAACCTCCTTCCTCCCCTCCCCTCCCTTGGCCCTTTCCCCATATTCTTGTGCTATAGTTGGGTTATAGCCTTCATATGAAAGCTATAAATTAGCTTCATAGTAGGACAGAATACATTGGATACTTTTTCTTCCATTCTTTTTTTTTTTTATTAATATTACATAATAGCTGTATACATTAATGCTATCATGGGGCACCATACATTGGTTCTGTAAACAGTTTGACACACTTTCATTACACTGGTTAATATAGCCTTCCTGGCATTTTCTTAGTTATTGTGTTAAGACAGTTATATTCTACATTTACTAAGTTTCACATGTACCCTTGTAAGATGCACTGCAGGTGTAATCCCACCTATCACCCTTCCTGCACTCATCCTCCCCCCTCCCTTCCCTCCCTCTCCCCATTCCCCATATTCTTAGGTTATAACTGGGTTATAGCTTTCTTATGAAAGCCAAAAATTAGTTTCATAGTAGGGCT
>CAUYPK010151686.1:0-25152 GCA_963574355.1 Loris lydekkerianus
ATTTTTTTTTTTTTTAGAGACAGAGTCTTAAATCTGTTGCCCTGGGTAGAGTGCTGTGACGTCACAGCTCACAGCAACCTCCAACTCCTGGGCTTAAGCGATTCTCTTGCCTCAGCCTCCCAAGTAGCTGGGACTACAGGCAGCCGCCACAACGTCCGGCTGTATTTTGGTTGTAATTGTCATTGCTTGGCGGGCCCTGGCTGGATTCGAAACTGCCAGCTCTGGTGGATGTGGCTGGCACCGTAGCCGCTTGAACTACAGGCGCCACACCCTGATTCTACTTTCAATATGGAGGGATGAATCTGCTCAGAGGCAATCGGGATGGCATAGGGCTTAGGATGATGTTGAAGAGAACGTTGGAACACTTCATTCTCATTCACCCTCATATTAGCTGTGAGATCTATAGATCTTCACTTTCATATCTGATCAATGAAGGCTGGTAGCCAGGTTGCATTTAATGTCCCTTTCTCTTGATGGGCCAGACTGGTGGCCCTGCTGAGTACAGGTGAGTAGATATACAAGGTTCCCAGGGCTTTTGTTAAAATGCAGATACTGATTAGTTATATTTGGGGCGGGGCCTGACTTTTGGCCTTCTGAATAAGCCTTCAGTGATATCAGTGCTCCTGGTTCACACATTCTAAAGTAATACATTTTATGTATCAAGGTATTCTTTTTAAGCATCCTTAGAATAATTCTTTCAATCAGTACGTTTTATATACTGAACTTAAAAAGAGATTCAGTGTACAAGAAAATGACTTGCAGGCATCTTTTTCAAAAGTATTAATTACAGTAAATTCCTTTAATTAGCAGGGTATCTGTTTGATTTCACAGATAAACTGAAACCAGAGAAGTGCTTTATCTTTGTTGTTGTTGTTAATACCAGTATGAAAGAAGATATCCTGTTATAATGGAAAAGAAACAAATGGTAAATTCTGGGATTGGTAATCATGAGACCTGGATGCTAATCTCAGCTCTACAACTAATTGATTATGATTTAAAATTGAGGTTAACTAAATCTCTTTCTTCCTCGAGGAATTAGGAGTTGAATGAGCTTCATGATTTCTCTGGTTTGCTCCGGCTCTAAATTGATGTGATTATAAAACATTCATAATTACAGGAGTTCTGAGGTAGCTCACATATGAAATTTCAGATCATTTATACATAAGCTTAGCAGCAAAGTGCAGAGTTGAGTCCAAGCAATTATCTCAGTCATTAAGAAACATAATGAGCATTTCAATTGGATCATTGGTATTAGATGCCTTAGTTCATATAATTCACTGGAAATGGATTAGATTACATTTCATTTGTGCAGTCAATCCCATAGATTCTGTTAAAACAGAGTTAAATAAAATAAAAATTTTCAGTACAACAATATTCATGCATTGTGAACATTTGTTAACATCACATATTACCCTCCTTCTACAACTGTTATAAAAAGAATGCAATTCAAAAGATATTTATATTTTAAATTAAGTCCTTTGAACCACTTAAAATAATAGAACAGTAATTTTATTGATATCTTTGAATCCTGGGATTTATTATTTTAAAATATGGAACAAGCATATATATTTACTAAATTAGAAATGGATTTTAACATTTATTGTCTTGAAGACTTTGCAAAAATTTATGTGCTATACTGTCCTATTTGGATTAGTTTAGAAAAATTATACTTTAAATATTTCACGTCATAGAATGGGAGAGCTGTAGTGAAAAGGTTTAAATAATGACAATTTATCTTCAAAGTGTTTTGGAAGAAAGACTGATACTCTTTCCTGCAAAGGTAAATTGGCCTAATAATTTTAGCATGGTGGAATATATGAAATCTAAGTAATCTTTTAACTTATATTTTGTACTTCTGTATTAATAAAAGATTCTCCAAATCCCAAAGTAAACAGACTTCCCTCTGCAGGTGTTCATTATAGGAAAGTCAAATAATAAAGGAAAAAGAATAAGGCAAATTGGGCATGAAGATACAGCAGATGTTTCTGGCACTGTAACGACCTACCAAAGTGAGTTGAAGTTACGATGGAAGACATTTATCACTGGAGGTATTGCCTGCTATTCTGACCCTCTCGTCCATGATCTGAATCATATCCTGCGTGAACTGCCTTCTGTTTCCACTTGGGGCTTCCATTTCTTTTCTACACCACCACACCCCTCCAAATAGTACCTACCTGTTTTTTATACCTGTACTGTTACTATATGGGTCTTTTCTAAGTATCTACCTAGCATTTGGCTACAAATTCAGAATTACCTGGAGTCTTTAAGAAATATGGATACCTGTGCTCTGTCTGCAGAGATGCTAATTTAATTGGTCTGGGGTGTGGCATGATCATTAGAATTTTTTTTTTTTTAATTGTTTGGGATTCATTGAGAATACAAAAAATTAGGTTACACTGATTGCGTTTATTAAGTAAAGTCTCTCCTTCACTGTGTCCCGCCCCCAAGAAGTGGGCCCCATGCCCTCTCTCTTCCACGCTCCCCACTCACTCATTCCCCACCTTGTATTAGCTCATTTACGGCCTTCATATCAGAATTGAGTACATTGGATTTTTGCTTATCCATTCTTGTGATGCTTTACTAAGAAGAAATCCAGCTCAATCCAGGTAAATATAAAATATGTGAAGTCTTCATCTATTTTAATGGCTTAATGGTAGTCTAGCTCAATGATCATTAGAATTTTGAAAAGTTTTTCAGGTGACTAATGTGTAACTAAAACCCACTGAATTGCGCTAGGAAGTCTACCTGGCTTTCTGGAATCACTGCCTAATGTAATGGTCCAGATACTCTTCTAGGTAGATATTATATACATTGTACGGAAAAGGAAATGGAATGTCAGATAAATGATCACCCTAAGGTGGGGACGACGAGTACATGCTAACTCTAGGATTTGATTCATGTTTTACATTATTGCAGCTGGCTCTTCCCCTTTCCTTTGGAAGCCTCATTTTGTGTTCTGTTACCCAGATTCTCAGCAAAGTCATGGTCTCTTATCTTGTTGTATCAAGCTGTTGTTAAAGCCAATAATCTTCATAAAAAGTTAAAGAGACATTAGTTATTTATCATACTAACTTTTTTCATAGCTAATGGTAGAATGATTAAGTTATTTTTGCTCCCTTAATAGAATGTAGAGCTTCAATGTCCCATTGAATTTAAGTTATTATATTCTTTCACACTGACCAGCAATGCCAAAAGGCTTAGTTGGTATTTTCTGTATTTCATGTAGTGGCAAAACATTTGAATCTGCCCTTATTTTATATAGTTGCATATATTTTCAGTGTCGTGGGCCCTATCATAAAAAATGGACTATTGTTATTAGTTATTTAAATAATTTTACAGCAGGGCCAGACTGCCACTGAAAACATTTCCGACACTTGTTACAATTATATTTTTCTTTCACTCCTATTTAATTAACCAATTCTAATATTATATTTATAATTATTTTGAAGTATGGGCTACCCACTTTTTATCCTATATGCTAAAATTGGTATTTATATGTGAATCAACTATTTGTTGAGGAAAAGGCACCCTAAAAGAAGAGCACTTTGATGGATTATTTTATGCACAGCTCACAAAGAGTGTAACTTAATGACAAAATGGATTCTTCCTACCAATAGTGTTAAATGCTAAGTAGAAAGTACATTGAATAGAGAGAAGATACACTGGTATCACCCTTGGGAAGATGTTTGTCATTATCTGCTGACGCTGATGTATGATAACTAAATAACTGAATATGTGTGTAATGTAAGATAAAGCAAATCAAAATACTTGGCTTATAAAAATGTTTATGGTGGGATTATTTATGATATTGAAAAGCTGGAAACAGCCAAATTTCCATCAACAGTAGAAAAGGTAAATGGTCTTTTCATTAAGAGAATATATATAACAATGTGGCTGCATCTCACCGACGCAATGTTGAATGAAAGACACCAGATATACTGGAACACATCCCATTTGTGTGAAATCCAGGTGCAGGGAAAACTGATCCATCATGATGGTGGTCAAAAGAGTGTTACATTTGAAAGATGATTTTTGACTAGGTGAGATAACAAAGAAGCATGTTAGTGTGTGGGCAAATACTTACGCTTTGGGAACATTCTAAGGGCACACCCCTGGGTAAATGTGGAGCTCCACCCTCACGGTTTGTGTACATTACTGGATGCAAGTGTAACTCAGTCAAAATGCAGTTGCTGTGTAAGCATTTCTGTTTTTTTAAAAGTGTGGTTTAAAAAGACAGAGGTTGTGTATGAGAAAGACCATTAAACAATACAAATATTTGTATAAAGAAAAAATAATTGTGTCCTCAGAAGATTTGGAATTAGCACTACAGATGGCCATGTTCCTCACCATAGTGCTTAAATTTATATTTCAAAAATTACCTGTCTTCAGGGATGTAATACAATTAATTTTTTGACTTACAATTTTTCTATGAATAATTCTGATGTTTTTAAATTGCAATCTTACCACAAAATAAATGAAGCATACTATTCTTGGAATATAGAGTTTTAACATAGTGACAGAAGGTCTCAAAACTTGACATTGACCCAATGTGATCTCCCTCACATTTAAAAAGACTTTTCTGTCTTATTTTTTAAAGAAAAAAAATGTCCTTTTTCATTTTTATGTTTTTATTTTAAATTAATAAGTGGGTACACATTTTTAGGTTATAATGTTTTCACTTCCAAGGTAAAGTTCAAGTTGCATAAGGGCCCTTTGTCCAAGGGGTGTGCTAAATACTCTTGTGTTGTACACCTTAGGTGAGATCCCCCCAAGTGCCCTGTCTCCTCCCTCCAATTGCCCTCTCCTCCTCCCCGTCCCCTCACTCCTCTTCCTTGCTAAACTATTTTTTTTTTTTTTGTTCACATGAGCATGTAATTGTTTATATATTGGTTTCATATTAGTATTGAGTACATTGAGGTTTTTTTTTTTTTTTTTCATTCTTGAGATACTTTACTAAGAAGAACGTGTTTCAACTCCGTCCCGGTAAACATAAAAGATGTAAATTCTGCTTTTTTTTTTTTTTTTTTTTTTTTTTGCAGTTTTTGGCCAGGGCTGGGTTTGAACCTGCCACCTCCAGCATATGGGGCTGGTGCCCTACTCCTTTGAGCCACAGGCACCACCAAGTCTCCTTCATTTTTTATGGTTGAATAGTAGTCCATGGTATACACATACTGTGATTTGTTAATCCATTTGTGGGTTGATGGGCATTTGGGTTGCTTCCCTGCTAACATGTACCAATTGGAGAGAGCCAACTGGATACTTTTGAATTTGTGAAACATCTACATATCATAGAATTTTTCAAAAATCAGCAAAGCATCAAAAAGCCATAGTGCTCTCTAGAGGGAATGATAAATAGACATCTGTACATAATTTTATCGGGTATGAGAGGAACAGTGTGATTAGCAGAAAATAATACATATGCAAATTTACATATTGAAAAACTAATAAAACTTTTTACAACATCAAAAACACTTTTCTGTTTTCTCTTATGCTGCAGATAAATAACTCACTATCATTAATCTGAAGATTTCTTATCTGACCTCATCATCATCATTAGGCTTCTACAATTTATTATAAAGTGCTCTTTAGTATTTCATAAAACATCTAGATTTCAAGGTTCAGTTATTTTCTTTGTCAGGAGAATGACTTAACGATATGATTTTAAAGTGTGTGGTGTTAGTGTCAGAATTCAGTTATTAATTTTTAATGAAAATCCTTCTCTCTCTCTCTCTCTCTCTCTTTTTCTGAGGTTTTTGGCTAGGGCTGGGTTTGAACCCGCCACCTACGGCATAGGGGGCCAGCGCCCTACTCCTTTGAGCCACAGGCGCCACCCAAAAAATCCTTCTCTCTTAACAGCTTTCCTATTTCATATGGGTAGGACATCTCCTGGATGGAGGGGAAGCAGTGATGACACAGATTGACATTGTAGGTTTAACAAACTGAGAAGAATCAATTTATCACTACCAAAGAAGTACAAAGTGGTTGGCTTGAGAAACAAAAAAAAATCTAACAATTAATTTTAAAAATGAAAGCCTTATATACATGGACAGGAAAGGGTAAAGGGGAAAATTCTATTAGGAGAGGCTCATTTTCACCATAATCTTGCCAAAGGAGTTTAAGTTAAGGTTGAAAATTGTGTCTTCAATATGTAATACCAGACTCAGTTCAGAAACAAAATGTAAGCACTTATACACTAAGTCCTATTCCTTTTTTATAAACCATGGAAGGAAATTTATTTGGCAAAAATGTGAACACAAAATCTCCTTTTTGCTTCCCTGTAAAAATCACTCAGCTCACATGAATGATCACTAATTCTCATGAGACTAAACTGAAGCAATTGAGTAATTTGTGATAGAATTTTGCTCACTTAACTGATTACCAGGTTGTATGAAATCTCGAAAGGAATCTTTATTTGAAAAACATACTGCTAGAAAAATAAACCAATTTAATTTTTTAAAATCACAATCAAATATGTATCAGAACATTGGATCTCTTTGTAAACAAATGTTATTGTTTTAAAAAGATACTTTTAGTTTTACACATAATATAATTTTGTGAATCATTTTGTCCTGATAAAATATTAAATGTTTCTGCTTAATAAAATTTGAATCTTAAATGAATAATTTACTTTTTATCCCATTTTAATATTTCTAAAACATTTCTGGCCACGAAGAGTCCTCAACTTAACTTTTTACATGGCCGTGGAAATAACTTTTCTCATGGTAATTGAATTAACTTGAAATACAATAGATGGCATGTGCCTATCATATAGAAACCAAATACAGTTAAGATGAACATACTTTAGACCACTCTGCACCTGACTAGGAAGGACTTCATCTGGGGAGCTAGCACAAGAAATAATAGGAATGTGCATATGTGTGAGTCACCAAAAGCTTTACCGTTCTTTGTGCAAATAGTCACAGCTGCTCTCTTCCACATTCCAAATGCAAGTTAGTGCCTACCTTCTTGGACATCCTACAGGCCCTTCACACTCAGCATTTTCAAAACAAATGCTTTTCAGTCTCTCCTCTCTCATTTTGATATCATTTTGATAAGCATTTAATTGCCCAAACTGGATAATTTATTAATAGTAAAGGCCAGAAAGCTGGGGGGACCTCTGTGTCACTAGGCCACATAGATTCTCCACCTTAAGTATCTGTTGCACTCTTCCCTTTTTTGTTCCTGTGTCCCTTCTCTCCCACTGAGTAGTGCATGTGATCCCTGAATTACTTACCTGGCTTCAGCCTCCTCTGTCCTCATTATTTCCTATAGACTGTGGGCTAGAATCATTGTTCTAATACAGAGATGTCCATGGGCAAAAGGATAATGCAAGAATCTTAGAAAGTTCTCCATGATCTGGCATCAAGCTACTTTTCTGATTTCATTTTCTACCTTCGTAGTAACTCTTGTCAAACCCAGATTTGCTTCCTCCCTGCTAATTCACATTCTGCTTGACTTCTCCCACTGTTGTGTGCGTTGGAGACCTAATGTTCCTATGTACTGCACCTTCTCGCATCTCCTCCTGCATTTTTTAATGTCTCTCTTGCACAGCTGTACCTAATTGTAGGCTTTCCGTCAAGTTGGCCTTGCACTCTGCTTTTATTCCCTCTAATAACTCCCTCTGAGAGAGTGCCTTTACTCTCAGGGCTTCCTCCGCCCCCTGTGTGTTCAGTTGTTTCCTCAGCCTGATGTGTGCAGCCTGTAGTCGCTAGCATAACCTCGCTAAAACTTGGTTTTTGACAAGTGACTTTCCTCTTCAGGAAACTATAGTGATTTTTGTTATTGCTCATTTTTATAGGAACAGTTTAGTCATTTTTTATAATTGCAGCTTATCTAACGTTACTACAAATGACCTGTTTCTGTTGGATCTCTTTTATCAAACATCCCTTTCAATTTTGTGAGGCCTCTATTTTTTCTTATCAAAATTACTTAAGCACCATCATTCCTCATCCCAGATTGTTAATTTTTCTTTTATGTGACTTTTTTAATTTTATTTTTTTGTAGACTGGATTCACTTATTCCATGAAACCTTCCTCGACTAATCCTGTTTCTCTCTACCACTTACTTGAGAATGATTTGTGATCTTTTGTTTTTTGAAGGTGTACTTGTACTTTTTTCATTCTTTAATCACATCTCCCTAATCACATTATATATCTGTTGTGATCATATCTTTTATGCTTTGTATATCTTTAGCACCTGGCATACATGAGATGGATGCTTTGTGGAGGCTTATTGGAAGAATATATGGTAATATAACTCTTGCACAGTGCTCACTGGGTATCAAGTACTGGGTGCAGCATTTTACATAAATCATCTCACACCACCCCTCTGCACTGGTTCTTTTATTACTCTTATTTTGCAGATAGGGAAACTGAGGCATGTGGGGGGCAAAATGACTTGTCTAAGGTCACATAGCTGGTGAATAGTGAAGCTGAGGTTTGGAGCCTGTGCACAGACGATCACCAGGCTCACTTTGGAAAGTGTGACTGTAAAGGATTATCTATGATTAATTCATGGATGATTAAATCCATCTCCAGAAATGTTTATTCATGGAGCATGCTTTACAGCTCTCAAAAGTTTACTACCAATCTTCATACCTGAAAATAAAAAAACCCAGAAGTAATGAGAAAGAATTGCTTTCACTGGAGATTGATTTGTATTTGAAACTTTCTCATAATTTACTACTAATTGAGTGAGCTCTAAAAGGTACTGATAGCATCTGAGCAGCATTGATGAAGAAAAAGAAGTAGGTAATTTGACTAAGCTCATAACATAGAACCTGTCACTTTCTGTAATCCCAGATCTGAAGGAAAATTCTACTTAGTTTATACAAGGTGGTAAAAATCATTATTATTTGTAACAATAATGTTTACCAGTATGGTGTCATCAATATTGTGTGCCCTACTTTTAGAAATATATTACGAACATTAGCCTTCAATTAGTTTCTGTGTTACTGGTTCTAAAATTAACTAAATGTTGTGACTTTAAAGGAATACAGTTCCTAATGCATCATCAGGCTGGTTGCTGTTAGGATTGGTCTCCTTTGTTTAGAGGCAGTGCTAAATCTAAGCTAATGGCCTTTTTACCTGGCTGTTGATCCTAATACTTCTCTGCCAACCATGAAAGAAATATAGTAAGAAAAGGGTTCATGGGTTCATTTGTGGCTGGTTACTATTCTGAGGATAATTTCTTGAGTGTGCTTTGATTCTTTTGTATGAAAAAGTAGAGAGTTAGTTGGAAAGCAACTGTTTTCCCCAAAGGAAAGACACTCTGTTCTTTAAATAAATCTAAAGAGGAATTTGTTCAAATTCACAGATCAGAGAATCTGGACGACATGAGATGAAAGTAAGGAAAACGTATACGGTGTATCTTAAAGTTAATTTTCAACTGACGAACGGGAGAACAGCTTGGAATTGTATAGCTGAAAAATCAAACTCAGCTGAGAGCCTAAGAGAGCCCTTGCCTGGTTTAGCTGATGGATTACAGCCTGTATCTAAAAAGGCTTCTGGTGCCGAGAACAACAGCACCAATATGAGCCTTTAAGAGTGATTACATAAAAACTGGTATGGGCTCAAGTTTGAAGAACAAATGATGTACAAGGTAGACACAGAAAATAGTTGCAAGGTGGTCCACAGAAACATTTGTACCACATGAGAGGAAGGAGATGGTAAAAATAATTGTTCATATATGTGCCTACGGGGAAGTCATTGGAATTATTAGAATTAAGAAAAAGATGTTAATGGTATTTAAATGCACAATTTATTTTATTATTTTATTTTATTTTTGAGACAGGGATCACTCGGTTGCCTGGGCACAATGGCAGTGGCTTCATCATAGCTCGCTGCGAACTCAAACTCCTGCGCTCAAGCAATCTTCCTGCCCCAGCCTCCAAGGTAGCTGGGGCTGCAGGTGTGCACCGGCACACCTGGCTGATTTTTCAATATTTTTTTGTAGAGGCAGGATCTCACTGTATTGCCAAGGCTAGTGTTGCACTCCTAAGCTCAAGGAGTCTTCCTACCTCAGCCTCCCAAAGTGCTAGGATGACAGGTTTGAGCCCCCATAACTGACCTTAAACGCACATTTCTATTCTAAAATAATCATGAAGTCTGGATTATTTAATTGCTGCTTAAGCCATACTGTTAATTCTAAATTTCTTTTATCTTTGGCTGCTGTCTTTTATTAACTTGCTTCAATACTGAGAATTTATTTAATTTTGATAGTTTACCCAAAATGCTCTGAACCATTCTGTCCTGCAGTGGCTTGTCTTCCAAAGAGCCTGGCATTTATTTTTAGCTAAATAAATTACATTAAAATAGCCATTTTCACTTTTCTCGGATTATGTTGATGAATACTACATTTATTTATTTTTAATGAGTGAAATCTTTGCCTTTTGGAGCTTTCTGAAGGATGCCACTGCACCTAAAGTGAGGGTAGTTTTGTATTTTAAAGTAGACATAAAGGTTATTGGAAATCAAAAAGAGGGGAAGAGGGAGGAAGACGGGTAAAAACTTACCTAGTAGGTACAATGAACACTATTCAGGTGATGGGCATACTAAAAGCCCCAACTTACTCATTATAAAAGGTATTCATATAACCAATTTGTACCCCTTTAATATTTTTAAATTTTTAAAAACGTGATGGCTTTCATCATACTCAAGATTCCCTAGCCTGTATCTATTTGTTGTATTGGATTTGTTAATACTGAAATAACTCTTCAAAAGTTTAGTCATAAGGATGTAAATAAAGCCAATTAATGGATTTCAGTGAGGCTTATCCCAAGACAAGATGCATCATTCATCAGATCCTCATTGTAATATTTAGAATGTAATTTAGCCTCAAATACCTAATTGATCTTTATAACAATAGGTTCTAAAGTTGGCCTTCAAACACTCATTCAGGATTCAGGGAATAAGAACTTTTTCCTCCAGCATTCTTGTGTCAACCTTATTACAGCAAGAGCCGTGGAATAGAGGCTGCCTGTTCAGAACTACACAATGCAAGCTGACATTCAGCATTTTGTGGTCTGCCGTGCGTGTCAGTTAGATGACAGAAGTGCCCCAGATGTTCTTGAACACATTGAGAAGCTCCAGACTCCACCTGACACAATTTTGGTGCACCCTAGGTGACTTCAAGTTGAAAACACTAAGCTTGACATTCTCATCAATCCACTGACATATACCCCAAAAATGTAGTTGGGTGTGTTGCATTGTGTTAAAGCCTGGTATCCGTTACCAATGTAGGTTTACTCAGAAAACATGTTACTCAATGATTGGATATAGGATGGGCTCTATTTTTATTGGACAATCTAGTTCTGTGTATCTTCACATAGTTACTATTATAGTAAGGAGATTTCTTAAAAAGTAGAATTAAGAGTCATGGATTGTTTAAATTACAGTGGCTTATTCCCACCAATGAATAGTTAACCCTGTATCCATTAAAAATAATGTGATAGGCAGCGCCTGTGGCTCAGTGGGTAGGGCACTAGCCACATACACCCAGGGTAGAGGGTTCAAACCCAGCCTGGGCCGGCTAAAACAACAAGAGCTGAAACCAAAAAAATAGCCAGGCGTTGTAGTTGGCACCTGTAGTCCCAGCTACTTGGGAGACTGAGACAAGAGAATCACTTAAGCTCAAGAGTTTGAGGTTGCTGTGACCTGTGACACCACAGCACTCTACCCAGGGTGACAGCTTAAGACTCTGTCTCTAATAATAATAATAATGTGATAGATACATATGAATTGATATGTAGAGATGACCATGACATGCTATAGAATGGAAAATCTAATTGCAAAACAGTATATATGGAATGATCCACTTTATCCCAAATCCTCACACATGGGCTCCCAAATGGACACACACAAACACCAATTGTTCAAGTGGTTGCCTCTGAGAAGAGGGCTATGAGAGTTTATGTTCCCGCTTTGAATTCCTGTTTCTTTCTCATCTTCCCTATTTGCTTTGGACTAATCAGTTCTAAAAAAATAATGAGATATTTCTTTAAAGAAGAAGTAGAATTCATCACAAAAGGAAGCATTTATGTGCTGTTGATTTTTAAACTTTATTTTATTAATGATAGTTTCATTAAGCCATAAGTCCCAGTGTCCTGTAATTTGATGATTTACAGTCAGAGTTTCATTCTTTGCTACAAGTACGACAGGCTTTTGTCAAAATGACAATAATTGTGATATATATAATAAAGAAGGAAGCTGACATATTTTAGCAAAGAAGGATCTGACCATTCTATTTCTGTATTTAAGTTCATGATAACAAGAAAACACTAAGGCTTACAAGAATAAGAACATACTTTATTACATATGACTTGATTTAACAGGAATATTTTGAGATTGACAAGTCTAAAATCTGTTCTGTCATTGTAACTATCTTTTACAGTTCATGCTGTTGAATTCACTTTGCTTCATAAGCTTGCATTTGAATTTTTTAAACTTCCTATTCTGTATGATTCTGTGCAGTTTCTAAAATGTTTTGTGAGACGCTGTGTGTGTGCACGTATCTAATGGGCTTGGAGTCAACGTCCCTGGATTCCCGGTCTAGTTTAGATTCTACCACTTCTTGATGGCATAGAAAGTTGCAGTCTAATAATTGTGTGGTCAAGGCCATGTTATATAAATTTGCTGTTTCCTTGTCAGGCAATTGAGATACAGTTTACCAGAGAGTAGGGTTTCATTTGAAAAAATCCTAAATGGAAGCATTATTGAATTGAGTTATTATTTATGTTCATTCTTAATAAGTGTTTATTCAGAATGAATTTCTCTCCATGCTATTTGTTAGAATACTCATTTAATTTCTATATAATAGTAGTTAATTACATATTATAGACCTATAAGTCAGGAAATAAAATACTATTTTTTAGATCATACAACACAGCAAATGTCGCTGAGCCTTTTTATGGATAAGATTGCGTCAGGGATACTGGGTGTAGTAAGCAGAAAAATGGTCTCTCAAAGACGTATACATCTTTCATAATCCACGAGAACTGGAAATATGTTACTTCCTTTGCCAAAAGATACTTTTCAGATATGATTAAGGTTTGGGGCCTTTGAGGAAAGACCATCCTGTATTATCTAGGTAAACCTAACTTCCTCACATGTGTGTTAAGTCAAAGAACCTTTCCCAGGGAGTTCACTAAATACATGAAAACAAAAGCAATTACTAACTCCAAGAAAATAGCTTTGGGCACATATGAGATAGAGCAAATTGAGACTACTTAATGATAGTTAAAAAACAAAAATTATACTCACAAAAATGAAACAATTGAATGTGAATTTAGTTAAATGTATATTGGGAAAAGGGGATAGACTGAAAAGATAATTTTTTTTTTTTTTAACTATGAAAAAGGTCAATTTAAGAGGATAGAAATGTTGAGTCAGATTTAATAACTTTTTTAGGGATATACATTATCTGCCTATGTATTTGGAATACTGAAAGTATTTATACACATTTTGTTGCAAGATCTTATTGGAAGTGAATCTGATCATTCCCAATAAATTGATCATTCCCATATGAATTGCAGGTAAAATAGCACATCTAGGTATACTTGACCAATAACAGGACCTTCAAGTCAACTTCAAAAGTAATACATAGATAATATCTCTTAAAATGTTTATAGATTTTGGCAGCCTTCGTATATATTCAAGGAATAATAATGGTGTGAGTTGTTTGACAGGCAGGGATACTCACGATTGTACTAACGAGGAGTAGGCAATGTGTGTTGTTTTGAAAATAAAACAAATGATGCTAAGAGTCCTAGGAGGGGACAGCAGGCCCCTGCCACACACTTCTTCCCTGTTGCTATTGGTATTCCCACTTAGGCCTGCTTTTGCTCTTTCTCTTGATATTAGTTTCCATAACTTCAAAAAAAAAATCTATATCCCACCATCCTCTCAGTGCAGTAACTTTAGGCTTTGGGTTCCTGTCTGTTTAATGAGAAGTGTACTCGACTTTGTACACACTACTTGTTTAATGAGAAGTGTACTTGACTTTGTACACACTACCTGGATTCAGAGGCAGATCCTTTTCAACCTACACTGTAGCTTGTTAACAGAATGTTCTGAACAAAATTCACTTTCTCAGTGTTCCACTTCTTAGCACAGGCCCAGTAGAGTTTATCAGTCATTTCTTACCTACCGTATTTTATCTTTGGGTTATGGCTCCCTCTTTCCTGGGAATTTAAGTGTTATGGTGACCAGTAAGCAGCTTGTAAATGAGGCTGGGTGAGGTGACCCAAAAAGATGTAGTAGAGATTGAGAAGTAGCCACAGGGTTGGCCCCTGCTATGCCCCAGCAATAAAACATGACAGTTTACAAATGCTCAGACGAGAGAGCAAGGGATGTGGATGGCGGCAGCCAATGGAGGAAAGAGGTGTCAAGGAGGGAGACGTCAATTACATCCACTTTGAGAGGAGACCAAAGTTGTGGTTTTTGCTTTCATGTGGCGATTTCACATATGACTTTGGTAAGAGCATTTTACGTGGGGTCATCTAGCCGGTTGCTCCCTTTGAGTGAGTTAGAAAGAAGACTGATGACATGTTTCCTTTATCTGCCTTGATATAAAACATCAACCTAAACTTCCCTTTTGTTTCCAGTTTAAGTGGCATAAAACAAATAGACTTCTATATTTTGATCAGTTTAAAGACTCATTTTCTCAAAATGAATAATAAAGACCTGTGCTCTTAAGATGCAAGGTACAGTTTCATTTTAATTTCAGAATATGGTAGAACCTCTGTGAGTTGACCACTCAAGGAACTGTAACAAACTGGTTAACAAGTGGAGGTGGTAAACATAAGGAACTAGGCCTCTAGGCCTACTGTATTGATAACTATGTACGGTCTATGAAAATTAGGCCATAAAAAGGAGGTGGTCAGTGTAGGGAGGTGGTCCATTATGGAGGGTCTACTTTATGTATTTAAACTTCTTTGAGTGCGTGCTACTCTGCTATATCTTGTGGGAAGTGCAAAATAGAACTGACTTATTCCAGATTGTACTTTTTATGCATAAAAATCACTAAAATACTTAACTAAAATTAAACATTGATAAAATGGTGATAAGGTACCTGCTTATAAAGCTTGAACTGAAGCTTTCATCAGATGAAGTCTTGAGGCATTCAAAATGGTTCAACTAACATATAGTAATTGGTGTTTGTACAGCAGTTAAGCGACATTGGGAAGTAATTCCACCCAAGTTTTTGTATATAAACAATGACAATGGGTATCAATCTGAATTACCATGTTGTAAGTTGTTTAGGAAAATTTTATAGTTATGTCTTTTAAAAGTAATATTTAAAGAACTATATTACTTATTATTACTCAATGCTATTTTTGACATGCAGCAATGAACTCTGATTAGCTTTCAGAAATTAGTCATTACATTTAAGAAAATTCAATAGGTGTGTCTTTTTCTACCTTACAAATTAATTTTTTGTTGAATATTAAAAAAAATTAATGCCTTTATTTCATTTAATCTTGATATGTAGTAACGAGTAGGCTTGAATAGCCTACAGTTACGATGACAGACTTTCCTTTGTTTTAGTAACGTTGCTAAATTTTAAGTATAAATACAATCATCTGAGGTGTTTTTTAGATTTTTTCTTTTGTGGTTCATATTCTTTTAGCTCATACATAGCATGTAACATTATTTTAGGGTGGGGGCAAGATCCTTTCTTCAAATAATGTATTAGTCAAATGCACAGGTTAAAATACATACATACTCAGTACCTACAGAGTTGTTTTTAAAAGTTATATGTGCAAAAATATTTTTCTTTAATTTCCTGTATGTTATGATGTATGACATAAGAACAGAAAAAGTACTAAAGTTTGCCATTTTCTCATGACTATTGAATTTTCTGCCCCTATTCTATTCTGGCCACTATTCTTATATTGAAGTTCTTGCACAATATATATGGGAACCACATAAATGCTCCAGATAAATGTGCCCTTTATTGAAATATATAAATATTAAAATACATTAGGTCATATGTTATATTTAACTTAACGGGCATGTTCAGTTTTACTGTTCTTCAGTGTAGTTGTTGTTGATGCCTTGGACCCAGGGCTTGGGTCCAAGGTGCTAGATTCAATATGCTACTTATACCAGCAGTGTAACTTGGGCAAATGACTGACCTCCGAATTCTGTGAGCTGAGGACGATAACGGTGCTTATTCTTGGTTGGGGTTTATGAAAGTATAGTGCACATGTGTTACCACTGCACATGACAGTAAGCCTTCAATAAAGATGAACCAATAAATGTTGGGTCATACATTTTCTACCTGGGAAGTCTACACGACTTTTAAAATGTTTTCAAACCATATAAATGGGTTCAGGTTTGTAATTTTATTTAATATAGGAAACCCGTTATTTGGCCTGATATTATAATTGATGAGATACACTTGTAGGTATATGTGTGTGTATGTAGACATGTATGCATGTCTTGAATGTATTGAAAGACTAAAATGTGACAATGAATGTTGAAAACATTTTTCTTATGAATATTTGTGAAATATAAATGGCTCGTTGACATTTTTCACAGTGTTTCCGTCTGGATAATGACGTACCTTATGGTCATTGTGGCATATGCAGTTTAAGGGGAATCTGTAATGGTGCAGAATGTAAGTTTGACTTATTTCTTTTGGATGCTCTGGTACTCCATGTATTTTTATATAAACACTTGCAGATGGGATATACAATATTGTGCTGTTCCCAGCAAATCCAAAAGATGTATTTGCATGTCTATATAAATATATTAAGATGTGGTGTGAAAGATTATGTGCAAGCAGAAAAGTGAATAAAATAAACATTCATCATAATGAATTGGTTAAAGGGAAAATTCATGTAACCTCTCATTTGGTTAAAAAAAAAAAGCTCTGTCTTGATTCATTTTTTTCTGGTTCCCCTTTCTGAACACAGCCTTTCTCCCCAGCTTCCCATAATTGGCAAAGAAAATACTATCTTTGTTTTTATGGTAATCACTTCCTTGCTTGTTTTCCTGTGTTATAACTTGAACATGTATCTCTGAAGGCTGTACATTTGCCAACTTTAAAATGCTACCTTTGGCTCAGCGCTTGTGCTCAAGCAGCTAAGGTGCCAGCCACATACCCTGGAGCTGGAGGGTTCCAATCTAGCCCGGGCCTGCCAAACAACAAAGACAACTACAACCCCCCCAAAATAAATAAATAAATAAAATAAAATGTTACCTTCATGCAAACATTTAACTGGAACCTAAGTTGATTAATCTTGACATCATTCATTTTTCACTGTGTGTGCTTACACATGGGTGCATCAATGCTGGAAAACACGTGTTAACAGAACCATTTGCAAAGTAAGCTGGTAGCACAGTGGATAAGCACGCAGACTGCAAAGGCAGGAAACTTGGGTTCAAATTGAGTCTGTGCTCCATCATATTGAGAAGATTATACAACAGCTCCTAACATAGGGTTCTCAGCTCTTCAATTGGGGTAATAATAGTGTGATCTCTTAGGTTTGTTAGGAAAATTAAGCCAATTGACTTTGTAAAGTGTTTATATTTGTTAAATAAATACTTCAGCAACTATAGTTGTGTCCTTAGCAAGAACTCTGGTTTACTCAATATACCCATGAGTTTTTGATGTCTGATTGATAAGTTCTTCTGTCTGTGAACTAGTAAGAGTCTACAACCTGAAAACCAAATATCTTAACGGCAGGATGTATTCAAATCTTTAACAATAGTTACGATACAATTATAACATTATTAGCTTTTTTATTTTCCTTGATGGACACTCATAGCCTCTCTGCTGCCAGACCGAGTTTGTGTTATTGATGTGGACTTGACAATATGCTGGATCAATCTGTGCCATTCTCTGTCCTGTTTGTTCTGAACACAGCTGAGAGCGCTCAACAAAAGCACATTTATAAAAAGGGAAGCTTTCCTGGCTCCAGAACATTACATCTTTTTCGGCATGAGATATGTTCTGAAATTTTGAGAGTCTTGCAGTATTTTAAAAAGAAAATGAGTTCTGACTTTTGAATGCCATAATTTGGTGACTTTTTTTCTAAATAATTTGATTGGCATTATTGACATTTCCGATTACTGTCAGTAGGCAGGTCTGAGAGGAAGCATGGTGTGATAAAGGTGCCCAGCCTGATGTAAATACTACCAATGGTGGCTTCAAAACCTGAAGTCTAGTTTCTCACTCATTTGGAAGCTGGAAGTTTGAGATCAAGGTGGCAGCAGGTTTAGTTCCTTCTGAAGTTTCTTCCTTGGCTGTAAATGGTCAGTGTTTCTGCGTGTTCTTCTCTCTGTGTCTGGCTGTGTCCTAATCTTGTCTTACGGGGACGCCAGTCCTAGTAGATTAGGACCTACCCGGATGACCTCATTTTATCTTGTTTATCTTTCAAGACCTTATCTCTAAATATAGTCACATTTTGAGGTGATGGGGGTTAGGACTTCCACATATGTATTTTCAGGGACATAACTTAGACCATCACACCTGAGTATCAGGCAACAATACATTTTACTCTATTTTCCAATAACAGTGTGACATTTTAGTAAGATGCTTAACTGGGCTGACTTGCCCCAGTGTTCTTCAAAACCAGTTTAGTTGTGATATATCATGATTTAGGTCAAAGTTTATGTAAACATAAATATCCAAGAAATTAGCCTTTGTAGAATCATTTACTAAAGATACCAGTTCCCTGAAAAGTGGGAAATTTCTTTTCAAAAGAAATTTTAACGGGTGGCACCTATGGCTCAGTGAGTAGGGCGCTGGCCCCATATACTGAGGGTGGCAGGTTTGAATCTGGCCCTGGCCAAACTGCAACAAAAAAATAGCCAGATGTTGTGGCAGGTGCCTGTAGTCCCAGCTACTCGGGAGGCTGACTCAAGAGAATTGCCTAAGCCCAAGAGCTGGAGGTTGCTGTGAGCTGTGATGTCACAGTACTCTAGCAAGCGTGATAAAGTGAGACTCTCTCTCTCTCTCAAATAAGTAATTTTAACTTACGTAATGAATCCGTGAATGCAGTTAAGAAAATCATATTAGAAAACAATGAAGAACAATTTTATCCTCAGTGACTACCTCAAACTCTTTTTCTTTTATGTTAAAAATTTATATTCTAGAAGAGCATTGTCCAGTAGAACTTTTTGGGATGACTGAAATAGTCTATGTTTGATGTGTATAATATGGAAGGCTAAACCTTTTGGGCACTTACGATGTGGCTAGTGTGACTGAATAACTGAATTTATAATTTTATTTTATTTAATTTTAATATCAATTTATGTAGCCGTATGTAGCTAGTATTACTGCATTGGACAGTAGAGTTCCAGTACTTTTCTGTGGTATTTTCTTTTTTTAAACTGTGTCTGGTCATATTTGTGGTATGTGTTGGTGTTACAACAACAAAAAATATAATTTAATGCTCTTTTTAATTTATGCTATAGTTTTTAAAATGTTGCTATTTTTAATAAATGCTGGCACTGTGGTTATGTGTACTTATGATAATGTTCTAATTTCTTGGTTGATAATCACTTATCTCAAAATCATGTGTGGATTTTTATTCAAAATTCCAATTGCTTTGATACTTACATGATTTTCTTTAAGTAGAATGACATATATCATATTATTTTCTATGCTTCATTGTTATTTATTTATTTTTGAGACAGAGTCTCAAGCTGTCACCCTGGGTAGAGTGCCGTGGCATCACAGCTCACAGCAACCTCAAACTCTTGGGCTTATGCGATTCTCTTGTCTCAGCCTCCCAAGTAGCTGGGACTACACCCACCACAACACTCGGCTATTTTTACTTTTTGGTTATTGTTGTCATTGTTGTTTGGCAGGCCTGGGCTGGATTCAAGCCCTCCAGTTCTGGTGTACGTGGCTGGCGCCCTAGCCGCTGAGCTACAGGTGCCGAGCAGCATTATTATTTTATTTTAAATTCACCTTTTTAAAAGTGTGTATTACCTGGATTTTTACAAATTCAGTCTAATAACCTCTGTCTTAAAAGTGAGATTGTTCCATGGTTCAAGAATCCTTTATATTCAGGCAAGCCAATTGGGTGCCCATGTGTGTGAATACAGTTAAAATATAATTAAATATCTCAGTATCATTTGGCTAACATTCTTATGCAGATAATGAAAATCAATTTAGTAAAGAGAAAGAGTACATCTTAATCGATTTAGCTGAATACAAACCTATTAGCTCTTTTCTAGTTCAGTTCAGTTCTACAAGCAGCTATTGAATAACATGTATGATTCTAAATGTCACATAACCTCACTGTTGGGCAGGCTTTACCTTGCATTTTTTCATATCATATGTCAAATTTTTAAAGAAAATGATTAAGAATATGTTAATATGATAAAGCTCTTCAGGGTGTAATACCCCATCACGAAGAACTTCCATTTAAATGTTGCAGTAAGAGTAAAGTCAAAATAACAAGTGTTCAGGGGCAGTCTCTACCAGGATTGAAATTGAGCCACTTAAATAGTGAAGGCAAAGCATTATCTCTACCTCATTAGAGTTTTTGGCTGGGCCTGAGAACTAAGTTGACTAAGGGAAGATTAACAGGAGAAAAACATACAGATTTTATTTTACACGAATCTGGAAATCACAAGAAAACGAAGGCCCCCCAAAGTGGCAAAACTCAAATGCCTATATAGTAGGTTAAACAAGAGTGACAATTTTAGTGACAATTTTAACCTATATAGTAGGTTAAAGAAGAGTGACAATTTTAGAAAAGTAAAATGTAGGGAGGATAAGGAAGATAAAAGTAATTTAATGAAAGATATCTGTACAGATATTTTTCAGCCTCTATTCTGTGTCTCTTATAAGAATATTTTCTTTTGCCAGGGAGAAAAGAGGAGGTCAGACTATTTCCTTTACATCTACTGTTTTTCGAGCGCCTTTAGCTCAAAATAATCTTTATGCCAAAGTGGCATATTTTGGGGCAGCATATTTTGCTAACCTTCAATAACAGAGATTCTCATTATCCTAAGTATTGGAGATGACCTAAGCGCACATGTGATTTCCCAGGTATCAGAGTCTGAAATGGAGATTTATTTGCAGTAAGAACACTTAGAGGGAAGAGGGTCTGGGAAGATGCAGAGGTTCATGGTGATGAAGTTTTAAAAGAGCTCGCAGATGGTATCATGAGAATGGTTTTTCCAAGTTGTCTGGTGCTGAGGCAAAGGTTTCATGCTTTTGTGCCCCAGAATCATCCAGTCTCTGGATATTGATGAGGTGGCTCTCTTGAGCAGGAGAATTTGTAGGGAGGAGCTCATTTATGAGCTCTCTAACACTCTCAGGTTGAGAAATTAATGCTTTGTTCCTGAAGTGGGATCTGAGAGGCCCCCTAAAACAGGAAGAGTATGCTTTTAATTCTTTTTATTAATCACTGAGAGGGGGGGACATTAAAATGGTATTATGTAAAATTGACAGAATATTTTTGTGGAAGAGTATACAACACACTTATTAATGTTTTCATTTTCTTGATATATTTTAGTGCTGACGCAGTTTCTTAAAAGTTAGAAGTATCTGAAACTGTTATGACTAACTTCAGTAAATCTGTTTGTTTCTGGTAGCAATATCAGAAAGAATAGTTAGATTAGTCAGAGGGATGGAAGGAGAAAAAGGAGAAGGAGGAATGAATGCCATCCAGAAGTTGTTAAAAGGAAAACTTTAGACAAATTATATTTATCAGAGTTTAATTGAGTGAAGAACGATTTGCCAGTTGGGCAGCCCTCAGAACCAGAAGACGTTTACAGAGACTACAGTGCTGCCTTGTGGCTGGGCAGGATATATGGACAGAAAAAGGAAAGTGACACCCAGCAAGTGGAAGTGAGTTATAGAAACAGACGGGTTGATTATAGCTTGGCGCTTGCCTTATTTGAACGTGATTTGCCCAGTTAGCCACCTGTGACTGGCCAAACGTTGGTGACTAATATAAGAGTAGGTTATAGGCTGTCCATGCATGTAGTCAGGCTGCAGTTTCCTTTGTACAAAGAAGCCTTTACACCAAACTTAAAATATGTAAGAAGGCAGCTTTAGGCTAAACATAAACAATTGTTCCCTGTTGGTCAACCTCTCCAGATAGAGAGAGGTTGACCAAAACTGCAGGCATCAATGACGGTCTGTCACCATTGTAAATGTGCTTGGTTAGTCTCAAATCCCAATAGGAAATGTCAGAAGAGTGGGATGGTAAGACAGGAATAAGATTACTTTCTTATAAGAGTTAGAGCAGAGAGGACTTTTTATTTTGCTGTAACTTTTTTTTTTCTTTTAAGAGAAAAAGAAATAAAAGACAAAAATCTGGTCTGTGTGAACATCTCTTTGCTCCTTGAAGTTTTGGTCTGATGATGTCGTGCTTCACGGGAGTGACTCCGTTTGGTTTGGCTCATTCTGTTGAAGCCCAGTGCATGAGCACAGTCCAGAGCAATGACCTGCTGTAATTGGGAATGCCATCCTTACACTGAGAATTTTACCAAGGAGTAACATAATCTGACATGTTTTAACAAATCCACTCTTGGTGATGTGTTCAGAAAATACTGAAAGGGTCAAGAGTAAGAGCAAAGAAACCAGTCAAGAGGTTATTGCAGTCACCAAGGCAAAAGAGGATTACAGATTGAACTGGGTATTAGAAGCACAGGGGTGAGACCTGGTCACATCCTGGGTGTATTTTAAAGGTAGAGCCATGAGGAACAGCTGACAGAGAGGGTGTGGGTAGGAGAAAGGCATGAGTCACAGATGCCTCTGAGGCTTTGGACTGAACAACTGGAAGAATGGAACTGACACTATCTGAGGTGAGAGTGATAACAAGGAAAAGGTTTGAAGAATGATCAGAAACTTAGACATGTGAAATCTGAGATTGCCCTTTGTCATCCAAGTGAATTTGTAAGTGTAAATCTGGAGTTTTATGACGTGTATCTAACTGGAGATGGAGAGGGTGACTCATCAGTCTGTGGATGACATTCAAAGCCAGGAGACTGTCTGAAATCACAAGGAGAGCAAATTCTAAAATTAAGAATTAAAGAGAAAGAGGAAGACCCTGCTAAGAAGGAATAACCAGAGAAGGAAGGAGGAAACCAGGGAAAAAGTATATTGTAAACCAGGTAAAGAGATATTTTACAGAGTAGGCAGTGCTCAGCCGTGACTAGTCAAGTAAGATGAGGACCAAAAATTCACGGTTGTATTAAGTAGTGTTTTTAATTTTAATTGATTCACTTCATTTTATAGTATGACTTTATACAAACTGGACCCCTGTGCACATGTCTTCTGTGGCACAGAAATTCTTGCATATTAATTCCTGCTATTCATTAAGCTGGTGTAATTTTGTGGATTAATTTAAAAATTCAACCTGAATTCCAAACAGTCTTAGCAGCCATTTTCACAAATATTTAAATACTGGTTTGACCTCTAAATTTAATATCACAGACATTTAGGATCTAAAAAGCAGTATTGTTTATTGTTCATTTGCATTTAACTCAGTTTTGCTAATGATGATCATATGGTCTCGACTTATGCTCCAGAGAAGATCAAGACCTCTGGAAATCAAACACCCACATCTTATGTTCTTTTTATTTTTATTTTATGCTTATTTTTTCATTTCATTTCATTTTGTTTTTTGAGAGACAGAATCTTATTCCATCACTGATGCTAACTAAGGCTGTGGTGCATTGACATGGTCTTAGCTCATTGCAAACTTGAACTCTTAGAATCAAGTGATCCCCTAGCCTCAGCCTCTGGAGGAGCTGGGACTATGGGTGTGCCCCACCATGTCCAGCTAATTTCTTATTATTTTAATTTTTTTTTGTAAAGTTAGGGTCTCTGTACGTTGGTCAGACTGGTCCTGACTCTTAGGTTCAGGTGATCCTCCCTCCCTTGGCCTCCCAAAGTGATGGAATTAGTAGTAAGGCAGTGCAACTAGCCTATCTTGTATTCTTAATAATAAGTTCTCCTTTTAAAATGTAGTATAATCTCTCTAAGTTAACCACTCGAGGGACTGTAACACTCTGGTCAGCATACAGAGGTGGTCACCATAGGATGTAGTGCATGTCCAGTCTATGAAGTTTAAGGTGCACTTGAGGTGGTCAATGGAAGAAAGCGGTCAATGGAAGAAGTGGTCATACCCTATTACTTAAGAAAATAAACTCTCCAACTTGTCTAAATAATCAAAATAGCATATTTTTCTTTAGAAATTAAATTGTCATATATGCCTTACAAAAATAAGCCAAGTAAACACAGGCATAACTCAGTAGATGGTACAGTTTATGAACCATACGCATTTACATCATTCAATGCTCAAAAGTCTCTGTGCCTCTCATAATGTGGCTACCTTCCTTCCTCCATCATTATCAAGGTTATTTTTTGGCCACAGATATCTTAGGGGATTGTTTTCAGAAGGGCACGAATGAATGTTATCTAAACCATGAGGCTGGTTTTTGCAGGGCTCTCCAGCTTTCTGTACTAGCATGGCTGAGACATGGTGTCTAACCTAACAGGTGGACAGAATTCCCAGAGGTTAGCCTAAAATTTCACTGGGGAGAGCAGGCTTGTACAAGCTGCCCTGCTGGGAACCCTGAATGATGAGCAGCTGAGGATCAGCCTAATTCAGGGGTCCTCAAACTTTTTAAACAGGGGGCCAGTTCACTGTCCCTCAGACCGCTGGAGGGCGGACTATAGTTTAAAATATATATATATATGAACAAATTCCTATGCACACTGCACATATCTTATTTTGAAGTAACAAAAACAAAACGGGAACAAATACAATATTTAAAATGAAGAACAAGTAAAGTTAAATCGACAAACTTATCAGTATTTCAATGGGAACTATGGGCCTGCTTTTCACTAATGAGATGGTCAATGTCCGGTTCCATATTTGTCACTGCTAGTCGTAACAAGTGATGCAAGTGTGCATCAGTTAGTCTAGATCTGGTTGGAGATTTCGGATATTTCATTCTAGAAAACGTCTGTTCACAGACATAAGTGCGGCCTAAGAGGGTTGCCATGTTGAGTGTATGGTTGCTGAGATTCAAATATGTCTCGGAGGGGAGAGATGCATAGAAATTAGGAAGGCTGCTTGACTTGAATGTATCTTTCAGAGAGTCACAATTCTGCAGTTCAGCCAGTTCCATTTAGTAAATCGTATCCACATTTTCAATGTCAATAGAAAAT
>CAUYPK010151687.1:0-10106 GCA_963574355.1 Loris lydekkerianus
TGATGTCCCTGATGCCCTGGGCTTTACTGTGTGTTCCCACACCCCAGGACACTCTCCTCACATCCACAGGGGAATCACCAAAATGGATTTCCCACCCGGACATCCCCACCATCTCATGCTCAGAGCCAGTCCGGTTTCCCCAGTTGTTCTGCTGCTGTCGTCTTCACAGCTTGGCTGTGATGGGTTTAGGTTTTCCCTGTCCCCTTACCTTCCTGGAGATGAAGATTGTGGTGTTTGGTAGGAAAATACCAAATATTTCCAAGTGAGACTCTGTCTCAAAAAAATAAAAAATATATATGTATATATATTTTTAAGTGCTTACTTTTTCTTTTTTTTCCTAAATCCAATTAATTAGAGCTCTTTTGCATATTTTAGTAGTGAAATATCATAGACACATGACATATATAGACACCCAGACAGACAGATGCAGAATTTGTATTTGCTGGCTTTAAAACATATATTTCTATTCAGACTATTAATCTTTTAATTACCTAATTTATATATCTTAGCAGTTTACCCAGGTTTTAGTTATTATTTTTCCACTAACCATTTTATATCCTATAAATTAGATGTACAAATATAGTTTTTCGTTGTTCTTCTTATTGGTGGGGGCTCATTGAAATATAGTTTAAATTACTGCTTTTAAAGTCATAAACCCTTACCAAGAAGAAACAAACCTAAGCATTTTAATAAGACTTATTATTTTAAACAATGGAACATTATTCTAATAAATCGAGGGCCCATTTATCAACTATTTCTCTCTAGAGTTTAGATGCTACATAAGCCAGGCTGTGTTACAGTAAAGCTTCATTGCTTTCTTAGTCATTGGTGAGGACCCATACTGAAACCATCAGAGTCTGCCTCAAAGGGCTGTTTTTAGGGAGAGATGCCTGAGTTCCCATAATTGCCTGAGTTCAGATACAGAAACACCAGATTTCTTAAGAACAAAACCAGAACTGATGAGAACTAAAGGTCTCAGCATGCAACCAGAAGAAAGTGAGTGGACCTTAGTTAGTGATGGTGACGGTGGATGTATGAAAACAGAAGCAGACGATGCCCAGGAGAAGTCTCCTGGCAGTGGCAGTGCTGCTGGGAGCCTCTAAGCACTGAACCCCCTCCTGTCCAGGCAATCACTAGGCTTCCCAGCATAACACAGGAGTAATCTAGGGGGTCCCTTTGTGGTTGCCAAAAATGTTATCAAACTAAAGAGGGTCCAGGCTCCTGTCACTATCAGACAATATGCAGAGACAGATAATATGCTTTATTATCAGAGGGCCAGTGATTCTGAGAACAGCAAGAGTAGTCTTTCAACGACTCTTCTGCCTCAGTTATAACTCTAATAATTTTTAAAAGAAAGATATGCTTGTGGTAATCAGAAAGTTTTAATTAAGGTCTTTCAAGTTGTGGGAAATGGACCTGCAGAAATGTTTAAGTATTCTAAACAAACAGCAAATTTTGAAGAGAGAAGATAATCTGATTCCAGATTTTCCACATTATACTATGCATTCACTTTCATCTAAAAAAAATCTATATATATGATATAAAGAACCAGAAAAGTATCCTCATTCACACACAAATAAGCAGTCCATAGAAACTGTTCCAAGGAAGCTCAGACATTGAACTTACTCTGAGTCACTCAGACAGAGCTGATCACACTAGAGGGCGCCTGCATGGGGAGTAGCTTTATAAAGTTTTCTCATTCCAGTAGAGAGAAGACCAAGCAGATGGGGGGCTGTACACTAGGTCCCCCCAAATTTCATATGTGGAAACCTAATCTCCAGTGTGTGTTAGGAGATGGAGACACTGGTAAATCTTCAGATTGCGAGGAGGAAGCCCTCAGCAATGGATTAGTGGTCTTATAAAAGAGATTCCAGAGAGCTCACTTGCGCACATCTGCCACAGCAGCAGGAACACAGGTGTCCCTGAATCAGAAAGCAGCCCCTCTCCTTGACCGTGGATGTCCCAGACTTCAGAACAGAGGGAAATCGGTGTTTGTACTTTAAGCTGACGAGACTACGGTATCGTGTTATAGCAGCCAGAAGAAGTAGACAGAAAATTCATAGCAAGAAGTGGGTGTGCTTCTGTAACAAATACTCACAAATGTGAGAGCAACTTTGAACCTGGGTAATAGGCAGAGGCTGAACGATTTGTGAGGTGCATAAGCGAAAAAGCCCACCTTCCTGGGAACAGAACATTGAAGGCAACTCTGGAGAGAGCTCCAAAAAGAAAAGAAGAGGGCTATAGAGAAAGGCTGGATTTCCCTAGAGAAACACGTAAGGAATCCTGGACACAAACCCTCAGAAAGACAGAGGGAAGACAGGGCTAAGGATGCAGGAAGCACCTGGCCTCTACTAGCCCAACCCCAAGAGGGTTCCTTCCAGTGTCGCTGACACTATGTATCTAAAGGGTCTTTTTGCCCCTATCCAGCCCTCCCCTCAACATACAGATGCTCAGTCTCTTTGCCATGACTTCACTGTCATAACCCCGTCCACATCATGGACAGCTTGTCTATTACTGTGACAGTTACAGCAGCAAGGTCAAAGCCTAGGCTCCCTGGGAGAGAAGTTATCTGATTAAAGGCAAGAGCAGGCCTGACCTGAACTGTGAAGAATATAGACACAAGCTCAAGATGATTTGGTCAAAGAGAAATATGGAGTCTTCTAGGACCTTAGAGGGTTTTAGGAAGGTTCAGGTTGGGAATCAGTCACCAGGGGGTGTGTGAGACGAGGAGCAGATGGGTTGGCATGCTAGAAGTGGGTTGTGTCATATAACTGATACCAGCTGGTCCAATTCTAAGCTAGCACAGGACTAGAGAGCAGAGCTGAGGTCTTAGATCATGCACAGAACAGAGGTTCCCACACTTTCAAGGCTTAAAGTATGCTTAGTGCCTCAGGAACTTTCTCAAATCACTCCTAAAAAAAAAAAAAAAAAAGATTTTAAGATACTGTTTATTAAGCAGTTAGGGACAAATAATACATACCTATGTAATGGCAATTTCACAAAATAATGCATGTGAATTGAAAGAAAAAAACAATATGTTTATTTCATTCTTAAATAACCACAGTGGTGTTGCTAATGTGACATGTGTACCTATTGAATGCTGTACAAATTCTCAGTTCTTGGAATCTGACAGACACAGCCACCCCCATTTCCTGCTTCACACACATTTTTTCAGGGCTTCTTTATTTTTTCACAGCAACTATTGACAACACAAATTATAAAAATATCACCACCAAAACAATGTTGCATAGCCTAATGTTGGAAGGATAAAGTACTACTTGAACTAGTACTACCTGTGCATTCCAGCAGATGGCACTGCGATCCTGCAAATATTTCAGTTTCCCTAGAGAGTTTGCTCACAGGGAGTTTGCCACCAGAGCACCCTGGAACACACACTAGGAGCCACACTGACAGGCTGTGCTACAGAGAAGACAAGGGACACAGAGACTAAGGAGGATGAGGAGAGCATATGGGTCTCCTTGGGGACCAGGGCAGGTCCTCCTGCCTCACAGATGCTGTGTCAGCCAAATACAGGTGGATGCTCTCTGGTGGCCCAGCAGTGCAGCCCCGTGAGACAGATTTCTTTCATTTTGATCTAATAAGAGCCAGCTGATTGCTGTTTCATTTGAGCGCCAAGAGGAACAAGGAGAAATGTCACAATGAGGAACTGTCTAAGCATTTCAGAAAAATCACCCAGTGAGATTGCACTACCTGGAATGGGGAATCCTTTGTGCACTGGGATTTCTAACCCTCAAGGTGAGAGGTAAGTAGACAGGATGGGAAGGACATGACTACTCTCAAGATGAGAGACAGAGAGAGAGAGAGAGAGTGTGTGTGTGTGTGTGTGTGTGTGTGAGAGAGAGAGAGAGAGAGAGAGAGAGAGAGAGAGAGAGAGATAGATATGATGTATAGGAAAGACCAATTGATTTCCTGTTTGGCTTGCAGTCAGTGGAGACAGGGACCGCCAGGCCAGGGGCGTCCTGCCCATCCCCCCTTCCCTATCTTAGCTTTAGAAATTCCTTCCTAACCATAGAAAGATTCTCTTCATTGTGCTGACTTCTTGGTCCTCAAATGTATGCAATCTACAACCAACATAAAAACAAAATGTAAGACTTAACCAAATACTGAAACTAAGATAACTTCCAGGCCCTGGTGTCCCAGCTCTGAGGTGGCTATAAGGCACTCTGTTGATATCCTGTATCATCATAATGGCTCAGGGTACATGGGAAACATTTCCCAATACCTTCCTCATCTCCAACCCCCTCCAGATGACTCCTCTTCCTCTCCCTCTGCCCACAAGACCAACATCGTTGAAGGCAACAGCGCAACCCAAGTCCTCTGCCTCAGAAGGGCTCCCAGGGTTCCAGCCTCCTTGTGATCTTGTCCTTGTGCAATGTCCTCCTGCACTGAACTGGGATGACAGGTCTAACCTCCAGGATACAATGGAAATGCTGGAATATGACTTCCAAGACTAGATCTCAAAAGATGCTGAGTTTCCACCTTCTCCTTGGATCTCACTTTGGTGAACCAAGCTGTCACGTTTTAAGGACACTCAAATAGCTCTTTGGAGGATGCCACCTAACAGAGAGCTGTGCCTTCCTGCGCACAGCCACCGGAGGGAGCCAGCCTGGAAGCAGCCCCTGCAGCCCCATGTAGACCTCGAGCGGACTACGACCTCTTGAGAGACCCTGAGCCACAACCTGCCAGCTATCCTGCTCCTGCATTCCTGACCCACAGACGCTACATCAGGGAACAAGTGGTGATTGTTGTTTTAAGCCACTGGGTTGTGGAGAAATTTGTTAGGTAATAGTAGGTAATTACGGGTAAAGTCGCTCTCCAGGGAGGAAGAGGCTAGGAGGGGTTGAAGCAGGGAAGATGGATGGTTAGTCTCACTGGAGAGACTGACTCCCAGAGACAGCTCCCAGGAAGTCTCCTTCTACAATTCACTCCCTAGAAAGGGAGGGAAGGAACACAGGACAAGAAACAGGGAGAGAAGCTGGATTTGTGCAAGTATACCTGACTTTGTAAACATGGCTTTGGGCACATGCCCATATGTTACATGTACATGATTATGAAACAAAATTAATTTTTGGAAAAAATTATCCCTGAATATCTAAAGCAAAATGAAACACATGAACCTTTCTGCATATTATTTTTCTTTTTGAGACAGAGTCTCATTGTGTCACCCTGGGTAGAGTGCTGTGGCATTAACCTAGCACACAGCAACCTCAAACTCCTGGGCTTAAGAGATCCCCTGCCTCAACCTCCCGAGTAGCTGGGACTACTACTGCAGGTGCCCACCACAACACCCGGCTAGTTTTTCTATTTTTAGTAAAGACAAGGTCTCACTCTTGCTCAGGCTGGCCTTGAACTCCTGAGCTCAAACAATCCACCTGCCTCAGCCTCCCAGAGTGCTAGGACCACAGGAATGAGCCACCATGCATAGAGCTACATATGGGTTTCATTCCATAAACCACACTGACAGGGAGTAGTGCTCTACAGGTGTTCCCAGTCACGACTCAGTTACATTTTACTTCCTGGCACTGACATTGTGTCCCTCTTGGTGATCTCAGTTATTTTAGGACTCATATTGGGACTGTTTTATCACTAATTCCTGCCAGTGTGGCATTTCCAGTACATTGTTGGTGGGTATGTGGCCGGCTGGGGGTCTCTTTCTTACCCTGTCCCTGCCCTAGGGAGTCTCTCCAGGCTCCTGGGTGATTCCAGCTGAGCGGGCTGCCTGGCCGCTTCTTCCTTCTGTGCCTCTGTTGTTTCCTGTCACATCAAATCCCAGTGTTCTCTCTTAGATGTTCTATTCACTGTTTTGGTTCTTCTTTGTGGAGAAGAGACTCGTCCAATGCCTCTAGCCCCAGCCCACCTCCCATCCCCAGACCAGCACACATAGATTGTCTTCTCTTTTTAACTTTGCATAACATTTAATGTCACACATAACTGTGTGACAATGTATGTAATCACTTCTCCATTTGTAAACATAAAGATTGTTCCCAGTTAAATACTTTAGCAAAAATAGACAATAACTATATTTAGACAAACATTAATTTTTTTTTTTTTTTTTTTTGCTTCTTTTTTGCTTTTTTAGAGACACTTTTTCACCCTTGGTAGAGTACTGTGGCATCACAGCTCACAGCAACCTCAAACTCTTGGGTTTAAGTGATTCTCTTGCCTCAGCCTCCTGAGTAGCTGGGACTACAGGCACCCACCACAATGTCCAGCTATTTTTTGTTGCAATTTGGCAGGGGCTGGGTTCAAACCTGCCACCCCCGATATATGGGGCCGCTGCCCTACTCACTGAGCCACAGGTGCTGCCCACATTAGTATGTTTTTATAGAATATTTTTTGCTTTTTCTCCATACAATTCCCAGACACAGAGTTGGTGGGCAAATTGCTTCAGTTTAAACATTTAGGCCAGACATGGTGTCTCACATAATCCCAACACTTTGGGAGGTAGACCTGGGAGGTTTACATGGGCCCGGGAGTTCAAAAACAGCTTGGGCAACATAGTGAGACCCCCATCTCCACAAAAAAATGAGAAAAATTAGCCAGATGTGGTGGCATGTATGTGTAGTCCCAGTTACTCAGGAGGCTGAGGCAGAAGGATCACTTGAATCCTGGAATTCAAGGCTTCCATGACCTATGATTGTACAACTACACTCCAGCCTTGACAACAAAGTGAAACTCTGTCTCTAAATAAATAAATAAACAAACAAACAAATAAAAATTTACCATTTTATTCAATTGCAACATTGGTTAAATGCTTTTGATAATGACCCAACTTTGACAAAGGATGGTGAAAATTATACTGGTAGTAGAAGTGAAAATTGGTACAACTTTTCTGAAGGACAATTTGATAGTATTTTTCAAGAAGTTAAAATAGCAAAGTCTAAAATTAAGAATATATATGCATATTTGTTTCTAATTATCTAAAGTTGTCTTAGAATGATAACAAATAGTCCAATAAACATTTTATTGATTGATTGCTTAATTGATTGATTTCTGAGACAGAGTCTCACTTTGTCACTCATGGTAGAGTGCCATGATGTCACAGGTCACAGCAACCTCAAACTCTTGGGCTGAAATAATCCTCTTGTCTCAGCCTCCCAAGTAGCTGGGACTACAGGTGCTCACCACAATGCTGGGCTATTTTTTTTTAGAGACAGGGTCTTGCTCTTGCTCAGGCTTGTACTGAACCCCTGAGCTCAGGCAATCCACCTGCCTCAGCCTCCCAGAGTGCTAGGATTACAGGGGTGAGTCACCACTTGCAGTTCAATAAACATTTTAGTCTTGGGCATAAGGTCAAAGAGAGTGGATACGGTCAAGAGTGGGTATGTTTTTATACAATATTTTGTATAAAATATTGAGATTTCACACAGATTACCTTTTAAAATGTTTTAATTATAAAATATGTAAATGTGTTAAGAGTATTATAGGACAATGAATTAAAACAGACAGATCCTTACCCCAACAATATAGAAGAAGGAACCTTTAATTGCCTGCAAGAATTCAGGTGCCTCAAGGCATAAAATGCTGAGTTACCAGAACAGTTTTTTTTCCCCAACTCTTTTATACCGTTTTTTTCTTCAGTTCAGTATTAGCTACATAGTTATGGCTGCAAATGTTAGAAACCAGGGTATTGTTATTAGTTACAAAGTGGGGTTTTTTTTTTGCTTTTGCTTTCCGAGGTTATTTCAGCTCAGTGTAAAGTTTGTTCTTGTCTTTAGGGGAGGAATTATTTCTTCTGCAGCTGCTTGCTGCTCTCTCAGGATCACTAAGAAATATAAAATTTATTTCGCCTTCCTCAAGAGAAAGTAAATATTAAAAACACAAATAATTTTATCCAAACATTGCACTTTTATGAATTAATTTAAAGAAAGTGATCAAATATATACATAAATGGATAGACACACAGATATTTAAGCACATGGATATTTATCATAGCAGCATAGCAAATAAATTGTTACATTTGCAACATGGTCAATTATACTATTAGTAGAATTAATGATTTTGAAATATGTGTATTGGCATAAGAAAACAGAATGTTCAGTAGAGAATTTACAGCACAAGGTATACATGGCATGGTAATATTTTAAAATCCATACAGATATACTTGTGAAAAATCCTGAAGGGAAATACTGAAGGGAAGAAGAGTATTTGTCACTCCCCAGAATGGACTCTCTAAGAGAGATATGCAGGAGCTAAAATTTTTACCTATTCAGATAATTATAGTTGTTCTACATGGATAGCTTTGGTGGACAGAGTATATCTGAGTATATGAGATAATATCTACCTGTGTATTTTCAGAGAAGACTGAGAATAATTGTTTTCACAAGGGCATTTGAGTGACGAGTATATTTAATACCTACATCAAAATGATTCAGATTAATGATCTCTCCAGATCAGGCTGAGTCCAATTAGGAGAGAGAAACCACACAGTAATTTGAAAGAGCAAGGTTTTATATAAAGAATCATTATCTATAAGAGGAAAAGAGAACTCTAAAGATGGCTGAGTAGGGAGCACCAGGAGTCTACCTCCCCGCCTAGACAGCAATTGCACCGCGTAATCTCTCTGGAGTCTATTCCCAGCTTGCAGTTTCTAGGGGAAGGCTTGGACAATAAGTTACGGTTGATTTTGGTCAATTTCAGATTTTAGCAGCAGCAGCAGCTACCCATTCTTCATCCCACTGAGGCAAGACAGGCAGCTTGAGCAGCCTAGAGTGGCCTGTACGCAGCTTGTTGGGGCCCAGTGGGAAATAAAGATCCTGTCCTCCAGATACTGAGAATCTGTGCCCTGATGTTTCAGGTGCAGACACATAAGTGGCCAGCCATTGTGGCACACCTCTCCCTACTGCTGCAGACTCCTCCTCCAGGCCAAGCCACTGGCAGGGGATTTAAAGGGCAAGAATCCTTTTTTTTTTTTTTTCTTTTCTTATTATTTTCACTTTCTTCCCCATTTTTCTCTTTTCCCTATTTTAGAAGCAAGATACGTGAAGTCTTGGGCACTCAAAAGCAACTTCATATATGAGAGAATTGAGAAGGTCACCACACATGAGCAGAGAGAGGAGTAGACCTTCAGTTTACACTGCAGGATGATCCCTGACAGGGAGACAGCCTATGATAATCAAGAAACAAAAGCAAAAATAAAAATCTGCAGTCCCTAGAAAATGAAGACAATTTCACTTCCAAAGTAACTATAGTAGTAGATTCAAATGTCTTGTTTTCAATAAGAATATTACAAGGCATGCAAAGGAATAGGAAAATATGGCCCATTTAAAGAAAAAAGAAAACAACAGAACCCATCACAAAGACAGGACGGCAGCCTTGCCAGACAAAGACTTCAAAACAACTATCTTAAAGAGGCGCAAAGAACTAAAGGAAAACACGGACAAAGTCAAGAACACAATGTCACAATATCTGAACAAAGTGGCAATATCTATAAAGAGAAAACCTAAAAAAAATGAATTTTGGAACTGAAAAGTACAAAAAATGAAATGAAAAATTCTTCACTAGAGGGAAGATTTGAGTGGACAGAAGAAACAATCAGTACAATTGAAAATTAGACATTGAAATGATCAGCTCTGAGGAACAAAAAGAAAAAAGACTAAAAAAAAGTGAAGAAGAGATCCGAGCAAGATGACGGCCGAGTAACAGCTTCCTTGCAACTCGCACGGGAGTCAGCGAGAGACTTCTGGACCCCAAGAGGAGGACAAAAGCAGTGGAAAACTGGCAAGTGGTTGCGTGTTCGTTCGGTCTAATCCCACCAGCAGCTTCCACAGGCACGGCAACTTAAAGAGCAAGAGGAAGTGAAAGGAAAATTAGGACAAGGATACAGATAAAAGAAATCACTCATGAGGAAGAATCAGCAGAAAACTCCTGGCAACATGAAGAACCAGTCCAGAGCAACCCCTCCAAGGGACCATGAGGTAGTTACTGCAGAGGATTCCACCTACAAAGAAATGTTAGGAATGACAGAAAGGGAATTTAGAATACACATGATGAAAACAATGAAGGAAATGATGGAAACAATGAAGGAAACTGCTAATAAAGTGGAAAATAACCAAAAGGAAATCCAAAAACAGAATCAAATAAGA
>CAUYPK010151696.1:0-34574 GCA_963574355.1 Loris lydekkerianus
GGGGTATAGACACAGCCATGGGATTGGAGGAAGGGGGTAAAGACACAGTGGGCATTGGCTGGCAGACCCTTCCGGAGGGGTTTCTGGGGAGGTGGAGGGGAACAGACACCACCAGGAGGGTCTACAAACCTAAAGGCTGGCATTTCTAATCTCACCCTTCCTGTAGTGCTGGGACAGCTGCAGCACAGCTCTGGGAACTGGTACCATTTATCCGAGGCAATTCTTTCCCCTTTAGACACTAATGAGGTTTGTGTCTTTCCTTGCTTTCTCACCTCTATGATTAAAATTCTCTGGTGACCTTTAAGTTGAATTACTCTTTCTTTTAACCAGAAACTGAATTAACCAGCGATTTATCCAAGGCTTAAATTACCTGTACATGAACTGTTGTGTAGAACAGCCCGAGGGATACAGATGGAAACATTGAGAGACTAGATTCAGGGTCTCTCGAATGCTACAAAAATAGGAGGTCTGCTTGACTTAACATTTATGGAATTTACCTTGAAGGATATTATTTTACTATCAAGCTTCTTTGTCTTCCTTTCCTGTCTCCAAAAATGGGAATTATAACTGTAAATAAGAAAATGACAGAGTCTCCTGAGAAAATGAGATTTTCTCTCACTTAGCCTTGAAGACATTTTGTTAATTGCTTTCTTTCTTTCTTTTTTTTTTTTTTTTAAGACTGGAAAATGAAACTTAATAAAGGGAAAGGCTTATAATTAACCACTGGAGAAAATGGACACAAGCTTAGGAAACTTAGAATTAGCATTGTTAAAATTGGGGGCGGGTGGTAAATCGGGTGGCAGCGATAAAAACAGAATTGTATTTTTTTATAGAGATGGGGTAGCATCTCTCTCTGACAGGGACTCCACCTGCTCCCGGATGACTCTGCTACTGGCATCTGCCAACAGACTGTGTTTTCTTTCAATATAGTCAGAGAAGGTGCAGGAAACTCAGCTGCACTGGGCCTCCATCACTTTGGATTCGTTAAGTCAGTCTTCTAAGACTGATCACTGCACTTCTCTGTAAAACAAAGCAAATGTGATCAATTATTGCTCCTGTTTTCTTGTTAGCACACTATTTGCTCCTGCAATTCTGGGAATAGGATAAAATTGCATACAAATTATATTAGCAGAACTAACATGGTCCTTACTGAAGTCTGTCTGTTAATGTACCTTTCAAAAAAAGAAGCCGCCTTACCAATTAATAGGATCTGAGGTACAAAGCCCCAAGGAAATTAGACCAACACTGTAAGAAACCAAGTGATTTAAGAGGACAATACTGCACAAAATACAGACATCCACTCATCCCATGACAGAACCGTAACACAATGCTTTTTACTTTGTGAAAAACATACCAATGATTTTAAGGTATCAGATAGTAGAAATAACTGGTTTTGAGACATTTTTAATGTACGGTAGTTTTCTAACTAGCAATTATGCAGAGAGAAAGACGGCATGTGGACCCTTTTATACCTATCACTTAGAGTCAATAATTCTCAAGGTTTTGATACATTTATTTTTTTCTTTGCTAAAAAATTTTAAAGTAAACCCCAGCAACAGGTAACCTCATACCTAAATACTTCAGTAACTATCTGTAAAAGTAAAGACATTTTCTCACAAAATGTCAGTGATCTCACTTATATGCTAAGAATAATGTCTTGGTATTATGCCTAGCTGATACTAAAATTTTTCTAATTGTCTCAAAAATGTCTTTTTCATACTTGATATGGTGAAATTAAGATTAAAATACTGCTTGTTAAGTCTCCTGGTCTTTTTCTGAATCTCTCTCTCTCTCTCACTCACTCTCTTTTAACCAATAGCTGCGCTTCTCTTTCTTCTGACTCTCTCCTTTTCTCTTTTGCTGTTAACTCTCAGCAGAGACTGTGTCTATTGTCCTATAAAACGTACCTCATTCTGGATTTCTCTGCTAGGTTCGTTGCTATGTCTTCTGTTTCCTCTCCCCCTCTATTACCCGTTGTCTGGAAGTTGGTGATAAAGGCTCAATTAGATTCAGGTTCAACTTCTGCCAGGAACACCACATACATGGTGCAGGGCGCTTCATAGGACTTTACACCAAGAGGGGAAAGTCCCAGTTTTCCTGCTTGTAGCAATAATGGAAACCTGGTCCCTCGGTTGTCTAGTTCTTCAATATTTCACAGAATGGGTTTAATCACTGAGGAGCTTTGCCAGGACCTGTTATTTCATCCACATCACAGAATGGTGATGTCTCATCATTCTTCTGCATTTACTGACTGAGCCTGAAGCAGATTCTACCCAGGGTCCAGCAGTCTACACTTGGATTCCTTCCCTCTAGGGCTGGAAGAGAGAGAACAGGAGCATCCACTCAGATTTCTGGTTTACAGAACTGTAAGATGATAAATTTGGGTTAATTTAAGCCATTAAATGTGTGGCAATTCATTGTGGCAGTGCTAGGAAACTAAATATTGATATAGGGTCTGCAATGGCATTTTCCAGAAGGACATCCTGCACTGATGCGTGGATTCCAGCTGCCCCTGGATGTCCCGCTATAATGCGTAGATTCCAGCTGTCCCTGCATGTCCTGCTCTGGTGGATGGATTCCAGCTGTCCCTGGACATCCTGCTCTGATGAGTGGATTCCAGCTGTCCCTGGACGTCCCGCTATGATGCATAGATTCCAGCTGTTCGTGCACATCCCGCTCTGGTGGATGGATTCCAGCTGTCTCTAGATGTCCCTCTCTGATGAGTGGATTCCAACTGTCCCTGGACGTCCGCCCTGATGCGTGGATCCCAGCTGTTCCTGGATGTCCCGCTCTGATGGATGGATTCCAGCTGTCCCTGGACATCCCCCTGTGATGAGTGGATTCCAGATGTCCCTGGATGTCCGCCCTGATGCGTGGATTCCAGCTGTCCCTGGACGTCTGCCCTGATGCGAGGATTCCAGCTGTCCCTGGACGTCCTGCTCTGATGGGTGGATTCCAGCTGTCCCTGGATGTCCTGTTCTGATGAGTGGATACCAGCTGTCCCTGGACGTCGTGCTCGGATGGATTCCAGCTGTCCCGGGACGTCCACCCTGAGGCGTGGATTCCAGCTGTCCCTGGACGTCCTGCTCTGGTGGATGGATTCCATCTGTCCCTGGATGTCCTGCTCTGGTGGATGGATTCCAGCTGTCCCTGGATGTCCTGCTCTGATGGATGGATTCCAGCTGTCCCTGGATGTCCCACTATGATGCATAGATTCCAGTTGTCCCTGCACGTCCCTCTCTAGTGGATGGATTCCAGCTGTCCCTGGACGTCCTGCTCTGGCCGATGGATTCCAGCTGTCCCTGGACGTCTGGCTCTGGTGGATGAATTCCAGCTGTCCCTGGACCTCTGCCCTGATGAGTGGATTCCAGCTATCCCTGGATGTCCTGCTTTGGTGGATGGATTCCAGCTGCCCCTGGACGTCCTGCTCTGATGAGTGGACTCCAACTGTCCCTGGACATCCTGCTCTGATGGATGGATTCCAGCTGTCCCTGGACGTCCTGCTCTGATGCGTGGATTCCAGCTGTCCCTGGATGTCCTGCTCTGGTGGATGGATTCCAGCTGTCCCTGGACATCCCGCTTTGGTGGATGAATTCCACCTGTCCCTGGACATCCTGCTCTGATCGATGGATTCCAGCTATCCCTGGATGTCCCACTCTGATGAGTGGATTCCAGCTGTCCCTGGACGTCCCGCTTTGGTGGATGAATTCCACCTGTACCTGGACATCCTGCTCTGATGGATGGATTCCAGCTGTCCCTGGATGTCCCACTCTGATGAGTGGATTCCAGCTGTCCCTGGACGTCCCGCTATGATGCGTAGATTCCAGCTGTCCCTGCATGTCCCGCCCTGGTGGATGGATTCCAGCTGTCCGCAACTTTTCTTAGTGTGGATGAGGAGCTGCTCTCATTCCTCCCCTTCTAGCCTCTGACACCCGCTACTTCCTGCCCTTGACCCCAACACGTCTTTTAGGGCTACTATTTCAGCGACTCTGTTTTTTGTTTATTTTCTCAGCTGCACTGTTATTACTGGATATATTATTAAGAAAAGTGCTGTAATTATTTTGCTTTTGATGTTGCCTTCAGATCCATCATTTATATAGAGGGTGCCAAAAAACATATATGCATTCTAAGGAAGGAAAATACTATCTTAAAATTGTAACACTCAATATATACTAATAACATTTGTTATATTACATGTTGTATCTTATATCTCTTGTAATTTCAGAAGTCAAATGTGATTTGAGTATTATAATTTTAAGATAGTTTTTTTCCTTAAAATGTGTATATATGTACATATTTTTGACACCCTCTGCATATACATAATATATTTTTTTTTCATACGTGAAGCACTGATTTAGCAGTTATCTTCGAGAACACCTCTGCTTGAAAGTTAGAACTACAAGGATTTTACACAGTGATGAGTTTCTTGATGTCATGTAAAAGTGCTATATTAGAAGTACTAACATTTTAACATATAAGACTAATTGGTTTCACAAGCAATAGGTTATATAAAATATAGGTTTTAAAGGGCAAGGCAAATACTTTCTTTAATTAAATAATGTGCCTCTCAAGCTGTTTTCCACAGGGAGAGTAATCAGGAATGACTATTATTAAACAAAACTAATTTTATCCTTTTGCAGAAAAAAGAGAGAAGATGAGGAGTAATGGCGAAGGCAGGCACATTTTGATGGGGGATAAATGCATAACAAGGCTCAGTCCTACAGGCAAAAAGACAAGAAAGACACCAAAATAATTTCATAAATGATGAAAATAATGTAACAAAAGCTTTCTAGATGATGGGTTAATCGGATGTTACTAATGTAAATTTTATGCCTTGTTTAACTTTTTATTCTGGTGGAATTTTCCAGTGTGACACTCATATTTAATATCAGTTTCCAGGAAAATAAAAGAACTAGAATGGTATTTTGCCTTCCCATTCCTTGGAAAATTTGGGGGGACTAAAACATCAATGTCACATTAGGAAAAATAATTAACTTAAATCCCTTTTGGGAAAGGCAAAAATAACAGTGAATCAGAAATAATAATTATCTTACAGAGAACATTTGAAAAGTGCCAACAGTAAATGTTAGCTATTGTTTCTGAATACTTTGCCCTTTTAGCTTGTCGCCTGCTTAGTCACAGGCACTGCACCGCTATATCACCCAAACAATTTACATCACAAAGGAAGTATAATATTCTTTGAAAATGAAGAGAGGGTGAATTAATAAGAACCATTATGGTACCAGATTCCTTCAATCTCAATGGAATGGCCCAATGCTAGCTGGGAAAATTACTTCAGACGTCTTAAGGTCTGTAATTGAAGGTGCGACTTCCCTCCCTAGGTGCACGTGCAGAATATAAATATTTTAATTCCATCAGCTCCGTGAGTAATAGCTGGGGATTGCTATTTTACAGAACTGACACTGCAACATGAATGGGTGAGTTTGGGACTGGACGCATTTTTCCAGAGAGCAGTTACTTTGCTCGGAGGTTTTGTGAACATATGTTTATCTCCTCCTCTTTCTTTCTCCAAGAACAGTAGGAATGAGCTGTTTCTGCCCAGAAGGTAACCTTGTTGGATGCTATCAACACAACTGTGGAACTAGTAATGATTACATTAAAAAATCTAGCTACCTTCTGCTTCAGTTAGTTTCCTCTAATATATACACATGAGGGTTTGGAGACATAGAATTTTTTTTTTTTTTTTTTTTCCCTAAAAAGGCTTTCATGTGATTAGAGATTCTAGACATACAGCACCCCCGTGACTTGCCAGGAAACTGTTACTAACTCCCTGGTAAAAGAAATAACGTTTTGCACTTTCCCTGGTGAGACTAGCACTCCATAATGGTAGTTTTTAGTAAAGTTATTTTATGATTATATAATCTCAAACTAATCTTTCCCTATGTGTTATAACATAGCATAAAGCATGAGTCCATTTCTCACGTGAACTTTTTTTTTTCCAAATCTGTATGGTGAAACAATTTTTTCCCATCAACTGTGGACTGAATATTCCCTCAGATTCTGTGGTTTAATTAAATTCTCTTTGTAGGAGCTAGGTGACTGTAAATTAATTTATTGTCTTATATTCTGATTTGTTTAAAATATACCATATGTATATTCCTTAACATAAATTTGTTAGTATGTACATGTGTGTATTATTGAGAGAAGCTAATTTACACCAGCAGAGAACCTTGTTTCATCATGAGAATGGCACACCTTTGCTTTATGAGAAGGGGACCCAACTTTCATAGAAGATCTCTCCTGTTACTTGTAGGCAGCTGAAATCCTCCTATCAGACGCATTTTTATTTTTATTTATTGATTTATTTTTGAGACAGAGTCTCACTTTGTCACCCTTGGTAGAGTGCCATGGCCTCATAGCTCACAGCAACCTTAAACTCTTGGGCTCAAGAGATTCTCTTGCCTCATCCTCCCAAGTAGCTGGAACTACAGGCACCTTGCCACAATACCCAGCTATTTTTAGAGATGGGGTCTCCCTCTTGTTCAGGCTGGTCTTGAACTCTTAAGCTCAGGCATTCCACCCTTCTTGGCCTCTCAGAGTGCTAGGATTACAGGTGTGAGATGAGACACATTTCAATTAATGTATTTATTTTAATATTATTAGTTTTATTTATTTTCTCTACAAATTGTCATAAACATCTCTAGTTTTTCTTTTCTTTTTTTTATTGTTGAGAAATGACTGAGGGTACAAAGAACCAGGTTTCACTGCTTGCATGTGTTAGGTAAAGTCCTACTTATAATTGTGTCCTGCCCCAAAGAGGTAGAGACACATTTTTAAAAGAAGAAATGTACTGCCCTCATCTTTTTGTGCTAAAGACTCTCTCTGCTCCCTCTGAGGGGCCCCTCTTTGAGACCCAGCTGGAGCAAAGGTAGGAAGCATGAGTGTCCAGGGCCTCCATGGCAGAGATGACACCAGGGGGCAGGACGCTGGTCAGATGGGCTGGGGCACATGCCGGGTGTATCTAGGAAACCACATATCCTGTACTAACTGTTTTTTTTACTTTTCAAATTATTCCAGTTTTCTTTTCTTATGTATGAAAGAACTCTCCAATTTAAACATTTTCAGGGTAATCTGTGCTTCTTCCTAAGAGAATTCATGTGTACCTATATCAATGTAAAGGACCTTTGAAGAATTAGATATTATTTTTGCAAACCAAATACTTAATATTTTTGCAAACATGTGCTTCCCTAAAGGAAAAAAAAGTAAAAGTTCAATTTGATAACAGAAAGAATAACCTAATTCTTTGTGCCCTCAATGAACTGCAAACAATAAAAAAAAAAAGAAAAGAATAAGGTACAAGATTTACTTCAAGAACACTGGTCTCCTCTCATCAGTATCATCTCATACTTGTCCTGAATTTCTGCTCACCCCAACTGGGATGTTCTTCCTCCAAATAGTCCTATGATGAATTCCTCTGCCTCCAAGTTTCTGATAAATGTCATCTCAATGAGGCTGATTCCCATAAGTCTATTTAAAACTCTAAGGCATTCCCTACTCTCCTAGCTTCTGTACCCCCTTCTCCTGCTGTTATTTAATGTTTGCTTCTATTGTACTCTATCATTTATTTTGTTCACCGAGTCGTACATACTTCATGTTCTTATGTTCCACATTTATCCGTCTTTCGCTCCTTGTTACAATACTGTCCCCACATGGGGACTACTCGATGTACGCACTCATGTACAACACGGTCATTACCTAATAAACATTTGTTAAGTGAGAAAAAGAATCAAGAAAAATCTCTTATATTAAGTATATTGAAATCCATCCAAATATAATCAAATATTTAGATCAAGACTGATATAAGTATATATAGATCACTGAATAATTAGACTAAATGGACATATCAAAGGATAAAAGATAGAGTTCTCAGCTCTTCTCTCCCAAAGGGTTTAAGCATATTTGACAATCATACATTTAATTACTATATAATTCAGTAATGCTTATTTTTTATAAAGTTTCAAGGTAGCACTTCTTCCCCAAATGGTGCTTGACTTTTAGGGTGTCTTCACGGGCCTAGCGTCATTAAAAGGATTACCTTTCCAGGAACTGCTGTGTTAGGAGGTGATTTGAAAGCTCTGTCTGTGCAAGCTAGGATTTGATGGCACTGTGAAACTGCTTTTCTGTAAAAATACTATAGTCCACCTTTGACTGAAAACCGGAGAACAAGACCTACTTGGGTATATACCTCCATCCTCGGATCTGAAGCAGTCATTCTGAACAGTGAGTGCTTCTCTTAAACAAGATCACCAGCGGGGTCTGACGCTGTTATTTTGGCCTGGTTGGCATCTCTCTCATCCCACAAAAGGGGCAGAGGGACCCCTGCTTCTTGCTTTTCATTAGTAGATTGAAACCTCTGTCATTCTTTGTTAGAGATTAATTTAGAGAGAATATTCAACCTGTCACATATTGCTTCCAAACAAGTTAGAAGCAAAATTGGATGTTTTAACCTTACAAGAAGATAAAACTGCATGTGAAGTCATAACTATCAAACTAATATTTGAAACGACTTCTGATTCTAGCGATTTTTTTTCCTTCACTTATTCTGAAGTTGGAAAGATGAGATGGCCAGTAAGAAGGCAGGGCCCTTAACACTGACTCATTCTGGAGGAGGAAAGATGACTAAAGAGCTATCATTGGTGTGTCCTCGGATTGCATTCTCATTTCTACAAAGTAATTTCTAACATTTATTCAGATGCATGTTTTTAATATCTTAGCTAAGACACTATTTTTTTTCTTATTTAAAATACATACAAAGGGGAAAGACTGCTTTTTTGAATGTGAACAGAATAAAAATGAGTATTAGATGTTTCCATCCATATTAAATCTGCAAGTATGTATTAAATTCCAGAACATGGAGAAGGTTGTCTGAGATGTGTTTTAAATAAAAGAATATATCCATGAGAGGAGGGAACATACTGGTTATGTGGCAAGCTCTTTGGCATGTTATTTAATTTTGTCCTCAACATGAAACCTACGAAGTCAATACTATTATAACTTTTCTAGTATGAGAAAATGAATCTAAGGGAGAAGGTGGATTTCCTAAGATCACAAAGATTTTCAGTCCTGGTCCATGTGCCCTAATTTGGCCACCCATAGCCCTGAGTGCTGTGATCTTCCAAAATAATCTGCTTCCAAGGTGTTGAAAGATAAAATTACATTAAGTTCCTATTGAAGGTTTTTTGAAAATGAAAACTAAATGATGCTTATGAATAAATACTAAAGAATTAATTTTAGAAATGCTTGTCATTTGCCTTATAGAGCAGTTGTACTATGAAAGAAAATACTTCACCATATCTGTATTTTCTGCTTTTAAGCATTAAATAGAAACAGAGCTGTTTCAGATGAGTCATCTATGCAACCACATTTACAAATGTCCATCCCAAACAAGGCCAGGGGTTTCCAGGAAAATTCAATATGAATCAAAGCTAAGACCTTGAATCAGTTGAATCAGAACCCTTCCAGCCTTCCTCAGCATTCCCTAGTGGGGCAAAGAAGGGATTCTATGTTCTAACACATGTTTCCAATAACTGAGAACAAACTGGTTCTGTCTTTGCAGTGCAGATTTTCTTACTAGCAAACTATTATGTGTCTCATTCTCTATACAAATTGTAATATAACATACCAGAATACAATATAGAGCAAAAATAAATTTGCTAGCTGAGAAGTCAATAGCTGATAAGAGAAACTGCAGCTGAAGGCAAAGACAAAGAAGAAAATAAATGAGGCAGAAAAGCTGGCCAAGGAGAGGGAAGACAAATAGCAGATTATATTTTACATCCCTGGTCGAGATGCATAGGAAAGACTAAGGGAATTTAGAGCTTCCCTGGCCTGCCCCTGATGATATTCATGTGAGATAAGAGAGCTTGGATAAGTTATTTTTCTTTACCTATTCAAGCTTCATTTGAGAGGAGAAAACAAAAGAAAATGAACATTCTGGTATTATTGTGAGGATTAGCGTTAATGCCCAGCACCGTGCCTGGCACTAATGCAGTCTCTTAATAAACAGTAGCTTTTGTTATTTAAACATGGGTCAACTGAGGACCAGAGGGGAAAGCAATCCCTAAGACGGCCCTTCTGTTTGCTAAAATTGCAAAGCAAGGGAAAAGAACAGCTTCATCTGAAATATGCTTGTCATACCCAAACTGGAGAGCTTTCCGGCCACATTCTAGACTTGTCCCAGAAAGACAACAGCTTGTTGGTGCTGCAAATAGTGGGCAGCAGGATTCCGGAAGTAAAAATGCTCTAAATCAACCTCAAACAATTTGTCTTTTCCCCCTGGCTGACTGGGAACCTCATCCCAAATCCAAGACATTCTGCACAGGCACCTGCCAACTCAACAACACAACTTGTTCTATGTCATGGGCTCATTTTGGTTCTTTATAAAATTGAAGAAACTGAGTAGAACCTACTAACTGCCTTTGAATTTGTCTATATTATTAGAGAGATAAAGAATGTACATTTGTAACCAAAATCAAAACCAGCATCTAAGTTCCAGATATTTATCATTATCAATTTTAAAAAGAAATTCCATGTTCTTTGGGGTTGTCAATAAAGACTTTAAAGAAGTCAGATTTAATTGGGTTTTAAAGGGTGAGAAGAAATTTTACATTGAGTGTTAATTCTGTTAACAAAGGAAATGCATTCTGGGAACATTTTATACGGTCTTAAATTTTACTACCAAACAAAAAAGTAAAAATGGAAACACAGAAATTGATTCCAAGATGGCAGGTAGGGGCAGGGAGAACTGTAGAATGGAGATGGGTTAGAACCAGGGAATTCTCATTAGCATAAACCAGATTACATAATATGTGGAAAACAAATGCAAATGCACCATGTGGCAGTCTTGAAAGTTGGGAAGAATAAGGTGCTATGAGGAGGAAGGAATGCAATGGGACATCACAGAGATGGAGGCTGTTCAGAGAAAAATTGAGGTGCCCCAGGAGAGTCAGTGGAAATGTCCCAAACATATTCAGTTAGAAGTTCTTTATAGTTACGTAATAAATCTCAAATTCCTTGTTTTACAAAGAAAAGAGAATGTATCACTAAAGAATAAATCTCAAACATGCTTTGAGTCCTCCCTATATGACTGGCAAGTATTAGCAGTATATCAAGGAAAGTCTGATATGTCTCCTCTGGAAACAAAAATAGTACTTCTTATTCATGATTTAGTGCTTAAATTAAGTCAGAGAACCTGTCCTCATTCTGACACTACCAACCAGTGTGTATTAGGGATCCTTGTTTATGTTTCTAAAAACTCTGATTTATTCCTCTTTCATATAGTTATTTGCCAGTTGACCTGTCTTATCCACTAAATTCAACTACATATGCACAAGACCAGTAGGTTTTACCTTATGTAGCAGGTGCTTACTAAAGAAATGATCATTCTAAGGTTAAGTACTAGGTACTTGATTGTCTAATAAATAGATAGACGGATGGACAGTTCTCTGAGAACACAGAGGGGACTTAAGATTCATTTTCAATTTTTTTAATTTTTAATTTTTATGCATAAAAGTTGCATATATTCACAGAGTCTATGTGATATTTTGATACAGTTATACAAGGCTTGTAAAGATGAAGTTAATTGGGATATCCATTACCTCCAGCAATTATCATTTCTTTGTGCTGACAACATTTAAAATCTACTCCTCCAGTTAGTTTGAAATACACAATAAATTATTGTTAACTATTAGTTTTCCTACTCTGCTGCCAAACTTCAGATCTTATTCCTTCCATTTAACTGTATTTTTGTACACATTAACTAACCTCTCCTTACCCTTTACCATCATTCTACTTTCTATCTCCATGAGGTCAAGTTTTAGGTCCCACATATGAGTGAAAATATGCAATTATTTGTCTTTCTATGCCTGGTTTATTTCATTTAATGTCCTACTCATAATGTCCTTCAACCATGCTGTCGAAAATGAGGGGATTTCATTCTCTTTATGGATGAATAACATTCCATTGTGCATAAGTACCATAGTTTCCAGTGACCAACACCTAGGAACTCCAAGTCTTGGCTATTATGCATAGTGCTGCAATTAACTTGCAAGCGCAAACATCTCTCTTTAACATACTATTTTCCTTTCTTTTGGATACATACCTGGAAGTGGGATTGCTAAATGATACGGTAGTTCTATTTTTTGTTTTTGGAGAAACCTCCATACTGTTTTCCATGGTGGCTGTCATAACTTACATTCTCATCAACAGTGTATGACCATACCCTGTTCTTCATATCCTTGTCAGCATGTATTATTTTTTGTCTTTTTGATTAATAAAAGCCATTTTAACTGTGATAAGATGATATTTCATTGTGGTTTTATTTATATTTCTTTGATGATTAGTGATACATTTTTTGATGTAGCTGTCAATCATTCATATGTCTTCTTTTGAAAAATGTCTATTCAGGTCTCTGGCCCATTTTGAAACTGGATTAGTTTTTGCTATTGAGTTCCTCATATATTTTGTCTTTTATACTCTTATCAATAGAATAGCTTGCAAATAGTTTCTATCATTCTGTAGGCTGTCCCTTCATTTTGTTGTTTCCTCTGCTGTACAGAAGCTTTATAACTTGATGTGATTCTGTTTGTCCATTTTTGCTTTGATTGCTTGTGCTTTTGAGATCTTACCAAGAAATTTTTGCTTTGACAGTGTCCTGAGGCATTTTCTCTAATGAATTCCAGTAGTTTTATAGTTTCAGGTCTTACACTTAGTATATTAATATGTTGATTTAACTTTTGTACGTAGCGGGGATAGAGGTCTAGTTTCATTCTTCTGCATGTGGGCATTCAGCTTTCTAATCACCATTGTTGAAGAGATGGTCCTGTCCATAATGTACGTTCCTGACATCTTAATCACAAATGGATTGATTATAAATGGGTTGATTTATTTCTGGGTTCTCTATTCCATTACGTTGATCCATGTGACTGTTTTTATGACAGTGTCGTGATGTTTTGGTTACTATAGCTTCATAGTATATAATTTGAATTCAGGTAATGTTGTACCTCTAGATTTCTTCTTTTTGCTTAGGATTGCTTTGATGATTCTGGGTCCTTTGAGGTTCTACATAAATTTTAGGATTTGGGTTGTCTGTTTCTGTGAAGAATGGCATTGTTATTTTGATAGGGATTGAATTGAACCTGCAGATTGCTTTGGGTAGGAGAGACATATTAACAATATTGATTCTTCTAATACGTGAGCACTATATATCTCTCCACTTCTTGGTGTTCTCTTTAATTTTTTTTATCAGTGTTTTATAGTTTTCATTGTGATCTTTCACTTCTTCGCTTAAGTTCATATCCAGACATTCCATTCTCTTGTACCTACTGAAAATGAGATTGCTTTCCTAGTTTCTTTTAAGATTGTTCTCTATTGGCACATAGAAAGGCTACTGATTTTTGTATATTGATTTCGTTTCCTTCAATTTTACCAATTGTAATAGTTTTGAATGAAGTCTTTAAACTGACAAATGTTTAATAAGACTCAATAAGAGAAATACAGAAAAGACCTAAATAAAAAAAAAAAAGAGACATTACAACTGATACCATAGAAATTCAAAAGATAATTAGTGACTACTATGAGCAAGTATACTGGAAAACCTAGGAGAATGACAAATTCATAGACACACAAAAACTATTGACATTCACCCATGAAGAAATGGGGAGAAAACCTGAGTAGATTAATAACAAGTAAAGAGAGAGGGAATAATAACAAGTCTCCCAGCAAAGAAGCCCAGGACTTGGTGGCTTCATTGCTAAATTCTACCACCATTTAAAGAACACTATTACTCAAACTACCCTGAAGAATTAAGGGAGACAGAATACTTACAAACTCCTTCTCTGAGGATAGAATTACCCTAATTCCCCAAAAGAAAAAGACACAATAACAAAAGAAAACTATAGGTCAGTATCTGTGATGAACCTAGATGCAAAAGCCCTCAACAAAATACCAGCAAATCAAATTCAACATCCCATTAAAAAGATAATTCATAATGCATTCATTATGATCAAATAGGACTCATCCCATGAATGAAAGAATAGTTTAACGTATGTAAAGGAACAGAACAGATACTGGAAGAGTATTTGATAAGATTCAACATCCCTTCATGATGAAAACTGTCAAGAAACTGGGCATGGAAGGAACATACCTGTACATAAGAAAGGCCACGTACAACAAACTCACACAACTGTAGTATCATGCTGAATGGGAAAAAGCTGAAAGTCTTCCTTCTAACATTTGGAACAAACCTAGGATGCTCATGTTCACCACTTTTATTCAACATAGCCCTAGAAGTCCTAGCCAGAGCAATTAGACAAAAGAAAAATTATAGGGTATCCAAATTAAAAAGGAAGAATTCAAATGATCCTTGTTTGCAAACAAAATTATCTCATATTTAAAGAATTCATTTTTAAGTTGCAACTAACTAATCAAGGTTGGTATTGAATTATTCATCATTTATGATTGAGGAGAAAGTGCTGCAAAGCATGAGCACTGGAACAAGAGGGATTCCTGCCTTCAAGTATAACAGGATTATGAGGTGAGACAATGTTCTGTCAGTGTGCACTTCCAAGAATAGGTAAAAGCAAACTGTGGCTAAATCTCAGTGTGGGAGGTGGTGAGTAAAAGGAACAGGAGAGAGGTCAGGTGTGGTAGCTCACACCTATAATCCCAACATTCTGGGAGGCCGGGGCAGGTGGATTGCTTGGGCTCAGGAGTTAGACACCAGCCTGAGCAAAAGAGAGATCCCGTTTTTAAAAATAGAAAAACTACCGGGCATCATGGCAGGTGCCTGTAGTCTCCGACTTGGGAGGCAGAGGCAGGAGGATCACTTGAGCTCAAGAATTTGAGGTTGCTGTGAGCTCCAATGACATGTCTCATTTACAAGTCTGTATTTTTAAGTCTTAGAGAGAATATGAACTCAAGTTCCTCTGTGGCTCACAGCAGGCCTTTCCCTATGTTCTTAACAGTCTAAGATAATAGGACAAGAGTGACATTGCTTTTGGAAAACTCTCTGAATTGTTGGGGCTTATTTCCAGCCAATCTTAGTTGAATTATGACCCAAGCTAGTTCTAGATTAGGCATGTAGGTTTTTATAACTACCAACAGACACACTTCCTTGGAAATCTTCCAGATCTTTAAACGCATCAACTAATATTACTCAGGTTTTTACATTTTATGTGTTATGGTCAGTCTGTTTTCATAAATTGATAACATAACTGTTTCTCTAAAAGCCCAGCTGTCCATGGTTTAAAAACACCTGTTATACATGACAGCTGTGTCATGTATAACTTGACCTGGGTATTTCCATAGACAAGTACAGAATCACACTGGAAACTCTATTCTCCCTGGTCTTTGGGGCAGTGAGTTTTCAATTCCACAAAATTCTATCAAACTGCTCCCTTCCTAAAGCCTTCACACTTCATCTAGGACAAAAATCTAGATTTGGTCATGAATAAAATGACCATGACCTTCAAGGTACTTATGACCTGTCTTCAAGGTGCTTACCTACTCTCCTGTTTCTTTTCAGAGTCTCTGTCACCCTACATAGAGTGCCATGCAGTATTTAATACTTCATTAATTTAATACTTATTTATTAAATACTATTTATTGGTACTATTATTAATATGTTGCTGCTTCCAAAAAGTTATTTTTCCTATCCAAAGTGAGTAATGGTTTTGAGAAGTGATGAGTAATTTACACATTTTAACCTTAAAAGTATAGGCTGATAAAACCTCATAGAGGTTGCCAAAGTCTGTATACCTATTTAATATATAAATATATATATTTATAAAACTAACTGCACATTAATAAATATTAGTATTTTATAATATGTTAATTATGTACATATATACTATTTTCTATATATTTGATAACTCTTTTTTACAAATCCTAGGTCATCCAGTTTGAACTCTACTCTGAAGTGATAGTAAACAGAACACACATCCCGCACTCTGTATAAAATGTTTTGTTCCCCTACACATCATGTGTCATTTAACGACAGGGCTGTGTTTTGAGAAATGTGTCTTTAGGCAATTTTGTCATGAAATGCACTTTCACAGAGCTACATGGTACAGCCTGCAACACACTCAGACTATATGGGACGGCCTGTGGCTTCTCGGCTACAAACCTGTGTCCATATTACTGTTCTGAGTACTGTGTGCCACTGAAATACAGTGATAGTATTTGTGTAGCTAAGCATATCTAAACATAGAAAAAGTACAGTAAAAATACACTGTTATGATCTTTTGGGATCACTGTCCATGACTATTGTGGACCAAAGCATCATTATGTTGCAGTTGTCATTGTTGTCTAGCTGGCCTGGGCTGGTCTTGAATCCTCCACCCTTGGTGTATGTGGCTGGTGTCATACCACTGTGCTATAGGAGCCCAGCTCAAATCGTCATTATACAGCACAAGACTGCATTTACTTTGAAGGTCCATGCTAGGTCCAAAGCTTTGTAAAGACCTGTTCTGATTACCGCAGCCCACAATGACGTCAGTCTTCTATAAACCACTGAAGTGATTTTGTCTCTTCCATATGTTATAGAACTTGCTGAGGTGTGATAATGATGTACCACTCACTCTTCCCTGAGAAGTGACTTATACAATTGCTGAGGTAAGAGTAAAATTCTATTTTTATTACTCTTCTTCTTCTTCCTGGATCTCTTCCTCTTTCTCCTGCAGTCTAGCGCATGGCTTTGCAGGAAGACCAGGAGCTTCACGCTGGCTGCTTTTGCATGTGGCAGGCAGGTAAGAGAGTGTGAACCTTACAAGAAACCTTCACCACCTTACCATTGTCCACCTTTTTTTCCTGTGACTGAGATGGACAAGTTCGATATAGAGAGAAACATGGAGAAAGCACTGCTTGACTTTACCCTGTATGTTGAGTATCAGAGTGGACACTCGATATTCATTCTCTCCTTTCCCTTTTCCTTCCCCCTAAATCTATTCCTCCCAAGTAGCAGAAGAGCAGAAAACTTTATTTCTAGTTCCAGGATATTCTGATTTGTGAAAAAACCCGATGATGAAAAACGCACTTACCTTGGTAGAATTTAGGAATGGGTATCTGACAATTCTGGCCAATAAAATGGAAGAAGTCTTTAAGGGCTTCCAGGAAATTTGCTTACACCTAAGTAAGAGTGGAGCCTCTTTTTCTCTGAGTACTTTTGCGTCCAGATATCATGTCTCCAGCTAAAGCAGCCCTCCTACTTCCAACCCAAGGATGAACTCAATAACAGAGGGTAGACACCCAGGGACTAACTGAGGAGTAGTTCCATAGCCCTGACATCCTGGGTTCACACTTGCCTGTGAACTTCTTGTTATGTGAGATGATAAATTACTTTATATTTAAGCCAGTTTTATTTAGTGATTTCTGTTCCTTTTGCCAAAACTATGCTAATTGACCTAGTAATGAAGCTAGTACTGTACTGAATTTCCTAACTGACTCTTGGATCTATTTCTAGGTTGGTTGGCATCCATAAGGGAAAATTATGTGATTATATTGTTAGGATTTGTATGTTCCTTTTGCCAAACCTACTCAAGCTATACTAATAATGTTATAAAGTATCTTGTGAAATTAAGCAATGTATTTGGCAAAAGTATGGTCAATATTTTTTAAAGGAACAAACCATGCATTATTTTTATACCCTACTAACTTATCATTAATTTCCTTTCATCTAAGTAAAAAGCCAAGTTATATGATCCTGAGTAAGTGGGAGCATTTCATTCACACAATTTCTTATAAAAGTAACTCTAAAGATGAAATCGGGGAGACTTTGGTGTTCTGCTTATAAACAAGAGGATATGATTTGTAACTTAATGCCAAGGTCCAGCAGGCTATCAGCATGAGACTAAATAAGAACTATTGAGTGACTAAGACCAAAAATATAAATTTTAAGATATTTCTGGATTTTTAAAGCATTGCATTATCAAAAATATCTCCATAATTTTGTTCATTAAGTAGAACATTTGGTTGTATAAGATCCACTCTTCATTAATGGTAATACAGAGAATGAACAAGACAAAAAACAGAGAGGTCATAAAGGCCAAAACCTCCATGAAACAGCTGGGCCAGGAACATGTTTAAAAATGTTAAAGAAATGTGCTGCGGGAGGGGGTCAGCGCGAAGCCTTTACAGACAATTGACTGACTCAGTGCCAGTCATCCCACAAATCTCCTTCCGTGCTTCTGTGTGTCCTGGTCCAGCTGTGCTCAGTTATCAGGAAGCTTGTTTTTGTCATCTGCATTTTATGTATATTCCATTGCTGATTATCTGCATGAAGCTTTTCTTGGTTATGGATCATTCACAAAATATGTTTCTGTTTTAGGTCTTGGGCAGCTTCCTGCTGGAACCAACACACTTTGTAGCCATGTCTCCAGCCACTGTTGATAAGTGCTGAGCAAACAGAAGCTCATTTTAATGCTAGATAGAATATAATTAGGTAAATAGATATGTCAAAAAAAAATTAAAATTCCAAGCCAAATAGAAATGTCTTTGGGATTATTTGTGCTAAGGCTTCCTTCCACCGTCATTAATAATTAAAGATGCTGCCCCGTGTTTATCTTTCCTTTCATTTTCAACTGGAGCCTATTAGAACACAGGGATTGTAGCTTCCTGCTATAGTATATAAGCCACCTTTGAGAGGTACGCACACCATAGACATTCACTGGATAATGGATTTTCTAACAAAATATCTTTAAATAAGTCATTGGGCATAGATATAGGACTTCACATAAAGCTCTTATTCTAATAAGGCATCTTAGACTAGCTTATAGTCATAATCACGTCAAAGCTTTCCTTCCTACCTCTAATTCATGGCCAATCACCCATAAGGAGATAATCTATGGAATTTTGGTTAGTGGTATAGGCCAAATGATTATTTTACCATAGTGTCGATCTAGTTAAATCCTATGCTCCACAATGTCTCAGTGGTAGACAAAATTGTCTATTTATTCTAAAAGGCAAAATGTGTAACTTGGCCTAGTTCATGTGCCTATGTGTTTAGAATCATGTAACTAGTATATTTCTATAATTCTAGTAAATTGGTGCTAAAAGGAACACTGAATAAAATTAAATTGGGTGCTTTCATCCTACATTTTAGAAAATCAGTCTAAGAGCAATTACCTGACTGTCCCATCATCATTCAACATATTGACAACAGAACTATGAGATATGAGTAGTCCATGACTTGGTCACTGAGACAATCTGAAAAGATGAAGATGCCTAGGAGAGAAGGATGTGTGATGAAACTCACGCATCTGCCACAAGTGTAGCAAAGGATCATGGAATATTTGCTGCATGATGATCCAGATAGAGAAGTGGTTTAAAATGAGAGAGTGATGATCTCTCTGCTTCTTCTCACCACTGGAAACCACCCAACACCAACAAAGAAAAAATTAGAAATTAAAAATAAACACTCTAAAAAATTCCCTTAACCCAATGAAAGCAATAACAGAATTAAGAAACATAAAAAATGAGACACAGAAAGAATAGAGTAAAATGGCAGAGTTACATTTCAGACCCGACCAAAAACACAAGCTGCAAGTACCTCTTGCTGAGAGGGGAAGCACTTTAGATTCAAAGACACAAACAGGTCGGAAGTGACGGGGAGGAAGAAGATACGTCCCGCACGCAGCACGCAGCACGCAGCACGCAGCACGCAGCACGCAGCACGCAGCACGCAGCACGCAGCACGCAGCACGCAGCACGCAGCACGCGAAGGTAATGAGGAAAGGATGAACAAACTAAGCCCTCAGCAAGAGTAAGGAAGAAAATAATAAACATTAGAGCAGAAACAAACAAAACAGAGAATAGGAAGTAACGGAGGCAATCAAGAAAACCAAACTCAGCTCTTTGAAAAGATCAACAAAATAGGCAAAAAAGATATAAATTACTAAAAGCAGGAATAAAATATGGGGCACTGTGATGGACTTCACAGAAATGAAAAAGGATTATAAGGGAGTACTGTGAAAAAAAAAAAGCCAACAAATTAAACAACATACACAGGACAAATTCCTGGAAAGACACAAACTACCAACCTTAATAAATAAGGAGACTAATTTAATGATTTTTAAAACAGAAAAACTCACCAAAGATAAGTCCAGGCTCCACTGGTGAATTCTACAAAGCCAACTCTTTTATAAAATAGAAGAGGTCATTCTCCAATTCATTCTTTGAGGCTAGTATTTTCCTCACGATAAAAGTAGAAAAAGACATCACCAGAAAAACCCACAGACTTTGAATGCATTGATTGTCAACCAGGGTGTCAAACAATTCAATGGAGGAAGAATAGTCTTTTTAATAAATGGAGCTGGGACAACTAAATATACACATATAAAAGAATAAAGTTGGACCTCCTGCCTCACACCATGTCTAAAAATTAATTCAAATGGATTAAAGACCTAACTATAACAGCTGAAATTATTAAATCCTATGCCAGTTGAAAGCATAGGTGCAAATCTTTATGTCTTTGAAGTAGGCAATGGCTTCTTAGATATAGCATGAAGCAAGTGGAACAAAAAGATAAATAGGTAAACTGGACAAAATCCAAATTAAAAAAATTGTGCTTCAAAAGATGCCATTAATGATATGAAAAGGCAACCCACAGACAGGGAGAAACTTTCTGAAAACCATATGTCTGATAAAGGACTTATATTTATGCCACACAAAGAACTCAGCTCAATAATTAAGTCTAATAAACCAAGTTAAAAGTAGACAAAGAAGCTGCACAGAAAGATTTCCAAATAGTATACACAATGGCCAATCAGCAAATGGAAAGATGATTGACATCATTAGTCCTCAGGATAATGAAATGAAAACCTTGGGGTACCACTTCACATTCACTAGGACGGCCAGGATAAGAGATGACCAGTGACACAGGTTGATAAGGAGAAGAACCTGGAACCTTCATACACTGTTGGTTGGTGCATAAAATGGTGCAGCTGGTTTGGAAAACAGTCTGGCAGCTCTTCCAAATGTTCAACATAGTATTACAATGCAACCTAGCAATTCAACTCCTTGATATACACCTAGGAAAATTAAAAGCACACCTCCATGGAAATACTTATACCTAGATGGTCATAGTTGGACAGAAGTTAAAACAACTCAATTGTCCATCAATTGATGAATTAATAAATGAAATGTTATTCAGCAATAAAAGAGAATATTTGATACATGCTACAGCATGGATAAACTTTGAAAACATTATTCTAAGTAAAAGAAACCAGTTGCAAAAGGACACGCCCTGTGCCTATATGCAATGTCCAGAACAGGCGAATCCATAGATACAGAAGTAGACTGGTGGTTGCTTAGGGCTCAGGAGTTAGGGCAAACTTGGAAATGACTATCAATGGATATGGGGTTTCTTTTTGGGGTTGACAAAACCACTCTAAAATTTATTCTGGTGGTAGTTGTGGTAAATATACTAAACGCCATTAAATGGTATAATTAAAACTGCTCGATTATAGTCTAATAAAGCTGTTGTAGCAAACAGATCTCTTGTCTTTATTTGGCAATGTGTGAATGACACACCACAATGTGTGAGAAAGACTCTGGGAGCAGAGCAGGCTGGTGAAGGGGCAGAGGGAGAATCACAGGCTGGGTAGAACCAGGGAAAAGAACCCTTCTGATAAGGTATACCATACGGGGGAAGTGGGAAAACCAGCTTGGAATAATAAGGTCCACTTGCCTGTTCAGTGCACCAACCCTCCCTGTGGCAACAAAGAGTGGTGAGGAAGAAAAGGTTCAATGAGGGGACGACCACTGGGCACCTGCATGGAAGCCACGGGCAGAAGAAAGCGTGCGCGGGCACATTCCTGAAGGCACATTCCTGAAGGCACTACTCTGGGGCAACTGCAGAGGAGGAAGGAAGCTCAGTGACTACACAAGAAACTGGGGTCTCACGCAGCTTCACAGGACTCTTCCTGCTCCCCAGGGCAGGCTTCTGATCTGGGGCAGAGCGCACGGGAGAAGGTGGAAGACACCAGTGAAATGCCGACTGTGCTGTCCTGGGTGACTAGCCTTGTTGCTCCACGATACTCCCCAGCTGGTGCAGTGGGGACTAAAAGGGAAGGGCATGAGACCTATGCAAAGAAGCTGCCTAAATTAAAAAAAAAAAATAAATAAATAAAGACCCAGAAGACATAGGGCTAGAGAAAGAATCTATATCAAGTAAGAGATCGCGCGACGCAGGTGAAATGTATGCCTGGTGCCCTCCAGGGAACAAGAGCCTAGAAAGGGTCTGAGGCACTCAGGTAAGATGTGGTAAGGCAAGAGCAATGGATAAAAAGTGAGCTAGTAGATCTTGGGAAAGATGACAGGAAAAAATATCCCAGGAATGGAAGTCCTTCGAAAATCAGTATGAGGTAAAATAGGCTTTACTGAAAATGTAAGCAGAGGCGTCTAGAATAAACGTGGGGAAAATGAAGAAAATAAAGTTGAAAGGGACAAAAAATGAATAAATTTAGTAAAGAAATAATAAAGACAAAAAATACAACAGGAAATTACAGATGACATTTAAAAAATTGATGATGTATGTGCGTATCAAATGTGTCTTTAAAAGAGAGAATTAAACCTGTAGACTACTTGTTCAAGTTTATAAAGAGGGGAATAACATAGCAAATTTGTTGAAAGATAAAAACAAAAGATTCTATGTTCATCCATAGAATCTGATATCAGGAGATGTGGAAGAGTCTGCAAAGTGCACAGGAAGGAAGTGATGGCCCAATAATTACAGTGCCCAGAAAAACTGCTGTCAGGAGGACAGTATATGCTTCCCAACAAACAAGATCTCAGGAACTTTAAGTCTCATGAGATATTCTTCAAAAAATTATTAAAGAATAAATTTCAGTCCATCAGGAGATGGACAGGGCCATTACGGCCAGGACACGGTGCTAAATGCTGAACTCATGCAAATATAGACCCATGTCCAAATAACTGTGAGACTCAAGTTACAAAATGCAATGTAAATAATAATATAACACTTTGAAAATAATATTACTAGCATGGTTTTGGTGGTATAATAGGATTGAGAAAGTAAGGTCAATACAATAAATTAGAATCCTCATATCAGGGAGGTGAATTAACTGAAAATCTGTAGATAAGAAGTATATTACTTTTCTTCATTCAATAAATATGTATTGAACTCTCCTTCCATGCAGTTACTAAGGATCCATCGGTGAGCAAAGACAGTGTCTTCTGGCCACATTCTAGTGGGAAAGTCAGAACTTAATAGGCAAACAAATAATGTCTTGTAGTGATTTGCATGTTGAAGGAGAGCAGGCGGGTGATAGGGGTCAGAGGTGAACTGTGGACTCTCTTACGTAGGGTGGTTGAGGATGGCTTCTCCGAGCAGGTGACATTTAAGCAGGAAGCTGAAGGATGAACAGATGTGATCAGTGACGATTTGGAGGAAGAGCCTTTTAGGCAGACATGGAGGCAAAATGTAAGACTGGAGGCCGCCAGCAGATTCACAGGTGTGGCTGGTGTGGTGAGCAAAGGGGAAGGAGGCCCAGGTAGAGAGGGCAGGAGACCAGGGCAGGACCCGGGTATCATCTTAAGGGGGAAGAGAAGCCACCAGGGAATTGTGACCAGTGGAGTGGCTGGGTTCATATTTTAGAATATAGAACATTCTGCCAGGTCATCAACGGAAAGACCAGCCAAGAGGCGGCTGCAGTGGTGGAAGTGAGAGGTGTTAGTAGTTTGGGCTGTGGTGAGAAGTTACGTTTAGGATAGATCTGAAACCTCTAACTTTAAACCATCCCGGTAGTTGGTTCGTGAGGGTGTCCGTGGGCTGTGTGGCTAAGAGAAAGGAAAGAGGCTTCTGGGATTTGTTTTTTTTGAGACAGTCTTATTGTGTCACCCTCGGTAGAGAGCCACAGTATCATAGCTCACAGCAACCTCAAACTCTTAGGATCAAGGGATCCCCTTGCCTCAGCCTCCCAAGTAGCTGGGACTATAGGCACCCGCCACAATGCTCCACTATTTTTAGAGATGGGGTCTCACTCCTGCTCAGGCTGGTCTCGAACCTGTGAACTCAGGTAATCTACCTGACATGGCCTCCCAGAGTGCTAGGATCATAGGTGTGAGCCACCATGCCTGGCCAGTTTCTGGGATTGTTGCATTGACATCTGGGTGCATGGTGGTTATTTTCATTGAGATGGTAAAGGCTGGGGTGAGGGAGTCTGGGCACGCTAACATCCAGGGGCTGAAGAGATTTCTGAAGGGAGCTATTAATACCAATGGCGTGTATAGTGGCATGAAAGATATAAATTTGGAAGTCATTAGAGTGTAGATGGTATTTAAAGCCTAGGGAATGAAGACAGCACAGTGCAATTCACAAAGTCATTCCATCATGGTTCCTTTAGTAACAAGAGCAGAAACATTGCTGAAGTACAGTTTGTGTGTGGGACATTAGTCGAGTCTCTTAGTTTCTCTAAGTATTTTTTAATGTATCAGGCAATTAAGTAATAAGCACAAACATGCAAGCCATACCCGTCAGTGCCTGAAAGATCACATTGCAAAGATCTAATTTCGTAGAATGTGAAATCATATCTTTTGTTTCCTACAAAATGTTCCCTCTTTAAGATCTTCAGAGGAATACAAAAATTGACTAAGATTGTGTAGGATTCACCAAATTGTGCTTGAAACTTGGCATTTAGTGGTGGGTTTCTCAAATATACAGAAAATAACTTAAGTGATCCAAGATATTGCACAAATAACTTGAGAGACAATCATTTCTGTTGCATTCCTGATGGCAAAGTATTATGCAACGAGATGTATCCTGTTCAGAATAATACTGCCCCAAACATGCAAAATCAGTCCGCCTTGCAAACCAATCCTTCAGGAAGGCAGACAAAAGGTAGTTCTTTACATTGATAAAAGTAACTCTGCTTTGGAGTCCATCTCTACTCATTTTTTTTGGAGGGAGGAACACCCAAACTTATACCTTTTGACTAAGCATTGCATATTCATTATATAACATACGCAGTGTTGTTTTTAAAATGAGTCCAGTCTAATTTCTGTAATAAAAAAAGCGATTACTAGCTCTCATTATTGCCTAATGTAGTTAGCTAATTACTTATTATAAAATAAAAAAAAAAATCTTACTAATAGGATGTTAATAACCAGCTTTCTCAGCAGCAGTTTCTGTGTGTGTGTTAAAAGTCTGCTATTTTACGTCTATTTTCTGAGCATCTTAAGAAATTACCATCTCCTAGTTCCATTCCTGGTAACTACTTCAAATAGGTAAATATTGTTGCTTTTTGTTAAAGTACAGCTCTTGGCTCTAACTGCAGGATAAAAAGCCAGCTACAAATAATGAATAATTCAAGCCATGAATTAATTATTCTAACCTTGTAGTATAAAATGACTATTTTGGAATTGCTTCACACAGAATTAATATTTGATTTGACTTCGTGTCACTGTGCACCCCCTCCCTTTTGATGAATTATATGAAATCCTATCTGCAGAACTCCCTGTGGAAGGCGGCGTCTCCTTTAGCCAGGTTCCCTGTGCTGCCCCCGGCTGCACTGACCCGCCCACATCACACCACACTGCCTTTGGACCCTGGGGACCATTCTCTTCTCGACTGACAGCGGGACGTGCTCCAGCCACTTGCAGAGTCAGGGCTGCTGCCCACGAGCTCTGCCATCCTGTCTTAATCCTCTCAGAGCTTAAGTGAAAGCCCCACCCTCGGGCATTCGCCCTAGACCACATACACCAGCATTCCAACCACCGTCCTGAACTTCCCCGACCGTAACACAGCCACTTGCCAGACAACCCCTGAAATCTTTCCATTGTTTTATTGAATTCCATTCCAAAATGTGAAAGGTCCTATTAAAATCTCCTTCCCTCAAGTCTTCTGTCCCTCTCAGCGCCTTTACTGTACCATCCCCAGCTCCAGGCTGCTGCCGCCGCCCTTGCAGCCTTTACAAGGCATAGCTCCTTCTCAGCCCTACCCGGCTGACCCAGCTTTGTGGTGGGATTGAGGCCTGCCTTCCCATTGCTGGGTGCAAACTTCCAGACCCCTTGCAGAAAACCCTCTGTCACTGTGTTCATGCCACTTTGCGCCTCTCTCTGGGCCTCCCGGGTGCTGGCGTCTGTGAACCCCCAGACCTCCTCCCGTCACTTGCAGCCTCTGCGCCTGGGGTGGGTCTGTCTCCCCTGGAGGATGCAGGCTGCTCATCGAGGGGAACACTGTTTCTTCTTAGCTGCCTCATTGCTTTTAAGAATCTTTCTCAGCCCACTTTATCTGTTTGTTCCACCTTCCATCTTTGGGGGTCTTTACTATATCTTGTTGTCATTACATTTTCTCCAGCTCCCAAATCTGGAAGTCAAGCACCCCCAAATCTCACCACAGAAATACAAGTGTATTTTCTCACTTGTTGCTTATTTAACCTTTTCTTGCTTTGTTCATTTTGCACTCCCAGCCCCTCTTCAAGCTACTCAGTTCTGGCTCCCTCATCTGTTGTTCTACCAAAGAGTGATTTTGAGGGCACCGAGAAACCCCACAGCTCCAAGCCTCCTGGGTCCTCTGGGCCTCATGGGGGTCTCAGCAGCACCTGGCTTCCCTTCCCTCCTGAATCTCCTTCTCTCAGCTTTATTTAGAGCAGAAGCTCTTGAGTGTTTTTCTTACCACTCTTCCTTATGGAAATATGTTCTTTTGCTTAGGAACTAAACGTTGGAGTCTCTCAAAGATTATTTTTATGTACTCTTCTTGTTTCACTTTATTTTTTCTTGTCCATATCCAGAGCTCCATCAGCTATACACAGACGATACCAGAATGCATGTGTCTCACCAAGACCTCCTCTGAGCTCCTGGTAAATACAGTTGCCCACTGGCCATGTGCATTGGAGTAGCACAAAGCCACATCCAAGTCAACATTTTCAAATACAAAATCGTGGTCATCTTCCAGTGTTTCCCTCTTGTTTATGTGAACAAGAAAGTGGGAATCATCTCTCACGGTTCTTTTACCCTCACTCTGCTTGCCACTTGGTCACAACACCATGTTCATGTCACCTCCTGAAGGTGATGGGTTCCAACAGTAACCCCCATCTTCACTCAGGACAGTCAAGGCTTCTGCCTCAGCCTGCCGGTCACTCAGACCTGGCTCTGATCAAGTCTCAACATGGCACTCAACATAATTGTTTGTAAATACAAATCTGGTCAGGCCAAATGTCTACTGGAAAAAATGGTTTCCCATCCTTCTAAAATCAACACTCTCTTTCCTCTTTCATCTCACTTCTCACGCTGCTTACATTAGCTTTTTACACTAAAAACAAACAAAAACAAAAAAACAAAAAACCAACCAAACAAAAAACCCTCAAGTTTATCATGATTTGGCCTCTGAAACATTCACCTTCTGTTAATATTCTGGGCTACTGTACCTGTTCTTCCATCTGCCTGCTCTTTACCAAATTACTTCCCATGCGACCTTCAGATCTCAGATCCAACATCACCTCGTCAGGGTGGGCCTCACTGGCTGAGCAGGTGAGGTTAACAGGGGCTTAAATGCCCCTTCTATATTTTTTTTTTTATAGCACCAGCCCCTACTTTATTTTACTTCACTGTCCACATAATAGTTTATATTTAATGATATGATTATTTGATGAGCATCTCTCTCTTCCTAGACTATAAACACCATGGACATAGCACTAGATGTTCAATATGTGTATCTATTACACCAATGGCTGAATAAACACATGATCTATAGTAACAAAATATCATGTGCAAATTCTGTCTTTTTGAAGCAGGAGAAGATGACTGCATTAATACAGTTGTGTTATTCAGTTATCAGTGTGACATGAAAAGTCAGATGTTTTCCCCATAATATGCCCAGAGGTCACAAACTTAAACTGTTTATAGAGAGATATAGACACAATATTTAGGCTTTAAACTTTTTTGCTGTTTGGTTTTAGTTTAATAAATGAACATTATTATAGGTTGACTCATGTCTTCTAAAAATTTATATGTTGAACTTATAACCCCCCTATATTTCAAAAAGTAACTTTCTTTGAAAATAGGACAATTGAAAATTGAAAATAGTTGAGGATGAGCTCATCAGGGTGGTCCCTAAGCCAGTATGACTGGTGTCGTTATAAAAAGGGAAAATTTGGACTCCAGGATAGGCAGGTACATAGAATTCCATGTAAACAGGAAGGCAGGAACTGGAGAGATGTTTCTACTAAGCAGTGAATGCTAAAGATTGCTAGGAAACCACTAGAAGCTAGGAGAGAGACATGGAATAGAGTCTCCTTTGCAGCTTCAGAAGGAATGTCTATGTCCATTCATGTTGCTGTAACAAAACACATAAACTGGGTGGCTTATAAAGACAGAAATTTATTGCTCATAGTTCTAGAGGCTGGAAAGTTCAAGATGAGCAGATTCTATGTCTACAGGAGTTCTATAGACAACAATCTTTTTGCTCTGTTCTCATAGCATGGAAAGGCAGAGGGAACTCTCTGGGATGCTATATATATTATGTATTAGTGCCCTCATAATCCCATTCATTAGGGCTCCACCCTCTTGACCTAGTCACCTTCCAAAGGCCCCGCTCCTAATAGCATCACATTGGTTGTTAAGCTTTTAACATGTACATATTGGGAGACAAAAATTCAGTCGATAACAAGGAACCAACCCTGTGGTCATCTTGATGTCAAATTTCTAGCTTCCAGAACTGTAAGATAATAAATACATTTATGCTGTTTAGGCAACTCAGTTTGTGGTAGTCTGGTACATCAGCCCTAGCAAACAAATATAAAGTACCAAAAAGTACTTTTGACCTTATTATTTCATTTGGAGAGAACCAAACAGCTCAGAGGCTGAGGTTGTACGGACACTATGTGGTAAATCTATTCCATTTCTATAAAAATTATTCTTAAATTAGAAACTTAAAATAAGCTTCCAAATTAGCAAATAACAAACTAATCAAAACAGAACAATAACAGCAACTAAACCCTCAGAAAAACCTATAATTTGAAGGAAAAGCAATTAAAATATAATTTCACGAACTCACTACTAATTACATGGTCCCACAACTCCCAAGTTGCCTAAACAACTAATATGGACATAATTTAGATTTCGGTATTGATTTCCAACATTATGCATTATTTTCTTGATTACACCCTAAGGAGTGTTTGAATAAAGACCAAGTTCTTTTCTTGGCAGATGGCTTGTTTCATGTATTTATATGGCAAGTATTAGCCGGCATTGTATATACCCTGAATATTCAGAGGTAAAGAAGATGCTGGCTCTAACTGACTCACAATTCTCAATTTACCTAACAATGTCACAGATGTAATTTAAATTTCATCATTATTTTATAATATTACATGTTATTTTCTTGATAATATCCTGAGGTGAAAACAGAGATGGTTAGCATACATGTAGTTACCACACAATCAGACTGCAGCTAGCTAAGAAGGCAGATGAGGGAGAGACTACAATGGGTTGGAGGCCACGGTTAGGATTTAGAAGAAGTGACACAACAGGCTTCTCTGGTTTAAATTTTTGTGTAACCTCAAAATTCATATATATTTTTGAGTCTCTTTTTGTCACCCTTTCATAGAGTGCTGTAGCATCATAGCTCACAGCAACCTCAAACTCCTGGGCTTAAGTGATTCTCTTGTCTCAGCCTCTCAAGGCTGGGACTACAGGTACCTGCCACAACGCCCAGCTATTTTTAGAAATGAGTCTCACTCTGGCTCAGGCTGGTCTTGAACCTATGAGATCAGGCTATCCACCCACCTAGGCCTCCCAAGTGCTGGGATTACAGGCATGAACCACTGTGCCCTGCCCAGAATTCATATTTCAAAACTTGATTTCTAATGCAATTATATTAAGAATTGGGCCCTTGGGGTGGTGCCTCTGGCTCAAAGGAGTAGGGTGCCGGCCCCATATACTAGAGCTGGTGGATTCAAACCTGGCCTCCGTCAAAAACTGCAAAAAAAAAAAAAAAAAAAAAAAAAAAAATTGGGACCTTTATGAGGTGATGTGCTTCTGAGGGCTCTGTCCTTATCAATAGGATTTGTACTCTTACATATGAGGTCGGACAATTAAGGTTCCAAACTTGCCATGTTGTGCATACGCTGGTGGCACTGTACAACCAGCTCAATAAGGTTTCATAACTTCGTCATATCAGCATCTCACAGTTGTTTGTGTTGACATGTGGCAGCGTCTTCCTGAGTGGCGTTCATTATTGTGTGTTTTGTGTGCTGTGTTGAGATTGTCAGAGCTTGAATTAGAGCAAGGAATAAACATACATAAATTTCTTGTTAAACTTGGCAAGAGTAGAAGTGAAATCAGGGACATATTAGTCCAAGTTTGTGGGAAAATGCTATGAATGAAATAGCATTAAACGTTTTTATGAGGAGAGAGAAATTATCACTGGTGAAGAGAGGCCAGGGAACCAGCAGAACTGCTGAAAACATTGCAAAAATTTATCAAATTGCATATCAAAAATCACTGGCTGACTGGGAAAGGCATATAAGACCAAGTAAACATTGATAAAGAAACAGAAAAATTGTAACTGAAAATCTTGGCCAACTCACAGCTCTTGCATCATGAATACGTCCCAGCTCACACAGCACTGTCTGTGAGAGAGCCCGTAAACAAATAACTGCACCCCTGCTCCCTGATCTGGCATACAATGACTTTTTTCTTTACCTGAATATAAAGGAAATACTGAAAGGAAGACATTTTGATGACATTGAGACATCAAGGGTAATACAATGACAGCTCTGATGGCCATTTCACAAAAAGAGTTCCAAAATTGATTTGACAGGTGAACTAAGGTGCTGGGGTAAGTACACAGCTTCCCAGGGGAGTCCTTCGAAGGTGGCTATGGGGATATTCAGCAGTGAAGCATGAGGTACTTTTTCTAGGGTGAGTTCATGAACTTAATTATCAGACTTCATAATGGCTAGTTTTATTTTTACAACAGTATACTGCTTTTACACTTGACTTTATTAAGCGAACTAAATTTCAACAGTTATGGGACAATATAAAGAGTTTCTCCAAAATTAAAAAAGTGATTCAAAGAAATAAATACCACGCTGTCACAGAAAAATACAAAATTGCACATTTTTCATTATTTTTATGTCTTGGCAAAGAAACGACTAATAAATTATCAACAGTTACTGAAGGTCAGAGGGTGTTGCTGTAGATGTGCTACAACCATTTGGGGAGCTGTAGGTACAGAGTTGGCTTCTGAAAGTGACTATGAAGGGGAGCGCTGGGCTGCTCTGTCCAGAAGAACTTAGGCTTCCTCATTGTAAAGATGGAGAAAATGATACCTTCTTATAGATGCTTATGAAATAGTATTCTCCCCTCCCGCCTAAGTCTTTCACACTCAGCAAATGAACAAAGAAACAAAGATATCTTAGCCTTATTATTTGGCAGACCTCACTTCTTACACTTCTATTGCTTATGCTAAATTTCAAAATCCTCTTTGTTTGCAAGAAGAAAAGCATAGCAAAGCATAGCAAAGCATCAAAGGGACAAGTAGAATGAGCTTGGACAGGTGTTCTAGAAGAAGACGTGAGGCAAATTCAAACGGAATCATTCGCTTACTGACAGCAGCAATGAAAGTATTTTCATGCATCTTATTTTTTGGTCCTGGCTATCATTTCAATAATTCAAACTGAACCCGGCAATTACTCTTAAGGACCAACAGATAGGAAACTTTATTTCCAAAGTAAATTACATTTGGATTTTCAGTGGTTAGATGGAGATTTGTAGAGGCGTGAATATTGACTTCAGAAATACTCATGAAATATCAAAACTTAAAAAAATCATGTTCAGTTTTAAATGGTTTCCATTGCTTTTTAAAAGATGCACGCACACATTAATTAGTTATATACAGTGAAGCAGCTGCTGCCAGTCTTACTAGAACGCCTGGGGAATGTTTTCCATCTTTGTTTCTGAACAGTGAGGACCAACATCAAACGAGGAAAGGCAATTCTGTAGACTGACACTTTGCTCCTTCAGAAATGTCTGTGTTGCCTCTGAGCCTGTCGTTTAGAGCAGCCTTAAGATTAGCTGTCTATATTCTGTCTCATCTCTAGCACTTTCATTTACAAATATTTGATGATAAATAATTGTACATGCCAAAAGATCCCTCAAAAGTCATTCACAGGAATTACACAAGGTATGTGGAAAAATGATTTCATGGCATAAGGAAATAGGAAAAATAACTACATCTACAATCACTCTACCTAGTGTCACACTCTGCATTATAGGGGGCTATGCACTCGTTAAAGGGGAATCGATTATGCTTTCAGAGAGACCTCGAATTTCTCAAAAGTAAAGTGTGATGCTTTTCTGTTCACTTTTAAAAATTCCTATATAAGGAAACTAGTTGAAAAAAAAAATGATTTCTGGAGAACTTTAGGTGTCTTGCAGGTGATAACAAGTTTTAAGGCAGTCTCACAAATTTTTCAAAACATGCTCTTTTTCCAAAACACTCACTACTCTGCCAAAATTCTCCCTGCTTACTCTCAATTGAATATATCAACTTCCTTGAATCTGGAAGTTTCTAAGAATGTGTTAGTAATTTAAATACACGTCTTGAGTCAAAAACCATGATTTTGAGGCCTGTTTTAGTTACCTAACAATTTTGTAATAGCACCTATTTTCCTACATTTGGGAACTGCTAAGAACAAAACTTAAAATAACATAAACTACAAGCAAAGTGTGAGCAATTGTTATTTTTTTTCCAGCCCTTTCATTCACAGAGACAGAGATTTTTTTTCTTCTATCTAGATTTCTTTTTCATTGATATACCCAAGGTGGTAAGCATATATGACCAATATGAAAATACCATTGGTCTAAATTGTGTGACATTCACACAATATTGTAAATTTTTCATCAAACTCTTCTATTCACTTAGCTTTATCTTCCCTCCCACCTTCTTCCTTTAATCTTTATTAGATGCTCATAAATACTTAGTGGATGGGCGCAGGAGGATGTGCTTAGCAGCACCAACAAAACCAACTGTGACAGGATGGCAGGAAGCATCATGGTTCCAGAAAATTAGTGGGGCTATAACTTACTCTCACTGAATTTTTTATTCACTATTATCTGGAGGGTGCCTTCTCTTTGAAATGGTTGGATTATTTACGAGAAAAAAATGGTTGCATGGTAATTTCATAGTAGAAAAGGAGTAATTTCAATACTTCTACTAGCCTTTTTTGTAAAAAGCAATTTTGTGATTATCTTTCTGTTTGGTTATAAAATCTGGTGAAATTCACAAATATATGAAATTTTAAGAACTTTTAATTGAATATCTGACTCCTAATAGGTTACTAAAAAAAAAAACAAAAAAAACAACTAAAAATACTTGGCAGGTGTATTTTTCAGTTTTTGTTCTGATTGTGTACAACTGGAATCTTCCTGACACAATTTCTCCTTTCCACACATTGAGTGTTCTGAGAGGTAAAACCTGAGTCTGTCCAGTAAGAAAGTTCTCATGCATGTTACCAAGGAAAAGGTATAATAGCCACTTAGATTTTTTAGTATTTCTTCCTTTTGAGAACACTTGCAAATCAAAGCTTAATTCTGAGCATCTCTGGAGCCACTGTGACCTCAATGAAACTGTAAATCAGTGGGCTAGTCTTACAACTTCTTTCCCCGATTTTATTTCTTTAGTCAATACTCCCAACTCTTTTAGCATGGCAAAAAATCCAATTATTATTCTAGAATGTAATTCCTGAGAAATCATTTTTTATGTTCCTTGGCTTTAATTATATTCACCCCAAATCATCCTCTGAGGGTCTACAATATAATATGTGAGGAATACAGTGTGATGATGATAAACTGTATTTCAGCATTTACTTTTTTATTTTACAAATAATTCTATCTTCTCTTTATTCCAAATTAGGGTGACTGTTAGAAAAATAGCATGGTGCCACTGTGTGCAGGAATGTAAACAATGCATTTTTAGTTGCTATTCTATAATCGAAAATTAAACACACAGATGCATTTTGGGACAGAATGGAGACTTTATGCTGAAACATGACTCAGGTGAAAGGATTCCTGAAGTTCTGATTATCTTCAAATTTCTTAAAAATATCTAATCTCATCAAATGCCAAAAAGGTGCCTGAAGAGTAAAAAGGGAAGAATTAAACCAAAGGGATTAAGGTAGGAAGAAAGGATGTGTGTGTACACACAATCTCTACAACAGAGCTGGGATTAACATTTGCAAATATTTCAAAGATACATCAGCATGAAGGTGTATTATTTAATTTATTATTTAAAATACTGTATATAAAGCCGGATGTGCTGGCTCACACCTATAATCCTAGCACTCTACAATGCTGGGGCAGATGGACTGCCTGAGCTCAGGAGTTTGACACCAGTGTAAGCACGAGCAAGACCCCATCTCTAAAAAGAATAGCTGGATGGTGTGGTGGGCACTTGTAGTCCCAGCTACTCAGAGACTGAGGCAAGAGTTTGGCTTGAGCCCAACACTTTGAGCTTCGTTTGAGCTATGACGATGCCATGGCACTCTATCAAGGGCAACAAAGTGAGACTCTATCTCAAAAAAAAAAAAAAAAAAAAA
>CAUYPK010151703.1:0-18862 GCA_963574355.1 Loris lydekkerianus
GTGTAGCTCTTGTCTTTCCTTTAAGTTATTTCGAGAGTCCTGCCTGCCTCCCTCCCTCCCTCCCTCCCTCCCTCCCTCCCTCCCTCCCTCCCGCCCTGCCTTCCTTCCTTCCTTCCTTTCTTTTTTGAGGCAGAGCCTCAAGCCGTCACCCCTGGGTAGAGTGCTGTAGCATTACAGCTCATAGCAACCTCCAACTCCTGGGCTTAATCGATTCTCTTGCCTCAGCCTCCCAAGTAGCTGGGACTACAGGCGTCCACCACAACACCCCGCCATTTTTTGGTTGTAGTTGTCATTGCTGTTTGGCAGGCCCAGGCTGGATTCGAACCCGCCAGTTCTGGTGTATGTGGCTGGCGTCTTAGACGCTTGAGCTACAGGTTCCAAGACTCCAATGAGACGTTTCATATAAACAGGTGCTGCTTTGCCTTTGCAATTAATCTAATAAATTGGTTCTGGCTCAGATTTGAAGTCAGATAGACTGCCTATTCAATCCCATTCAACCACTTTGCATCTATCTGTGTAACCTTGGGCAAATTTCTTAACTTCTTGCTTTCTATTTCTCCTTCTGCAAAGTGGAGATAAGGGTACTACCTAACTCATGGGTCATGTGTTAAGACTGAACTAGATAATGAATGTCAAGCATCTAGACCAGTGGCTTGCAGGTCATATTGTCTCAAAATGTGAAAACTTTTGTCATTATTCCGAGTCAAAAAACATTGTTGCTGTTAAAAGCCAGCCACCTGGTGGTGTGTGTGTATGTTTGTGCATGACTTTGCTACCTGGGCTGTTTGTCTTATGGCGGCTGCCTGTCTTAAAAGTTTAGACTGTGGAATATTTCCGAGTTCATTTGATCTACACACCCTCATAGTATTTTCTTCCTGTGATTCGCTATTTAAAGGCTTTTTTTTATAGGGATTTATCCTGGCTTAGGGGATTTCTCTGGGATACCTGTTAGTGTACAAAATGTTTTTACCCAGCAAAAATACTGATACCTACAGCATGAGCTTTCTTCATGTATCACAAAAGTCAAATGGCCACATGTTGAGTCTTTTCCTTGCCAAAGCATTTCTTGAATGTAGGACTGAATCAAGTCCCTCTAAAAAATAATATATTTTCTATTCTTTTGTGTGATTATTGGCTTAGGAGCCATGTTTCCTTTTTCAGCTCCATGTTAAACTTAACTGCAATGGACAATGTATCTACTTTGCTAACTGCCTTGCTTTCAACATCAATCGTAATGGCCATGACCCAGCAGGTATTGGATGGATATTTGTAAAGTGCAGGGATACTATTAGCACTCTTACCAGATCCCCCTGCATCCTGTCAGTGTTCCTGTGTGTTCCCTGGCTGCTATGTGCTTTTACTACTAATCACCTACACTTTGAGAGACTTTGGGAGACCCCCCTGGAACAGCAGATGTTCAGCAGTCTGGAAGTCCCCAAGCCATCCTTAACAAATGACTGAATCTGTGAGATCTGAAAGACTACCTCCCTGACCTCGAAGAAGAAAAACTGTGAGGTGTGAGGCACATTCCAAAGTTCTCTTCGGCATCAGGCTTAAGCCAGCCTCCGTGAGACTTCGCCTGGAGCCACACCCTTGTGTGACTCCTTCTCCACCCTCATCTGCTGGCTGCATTCCCCTGTGAGTTTCTTTTGCATATCTTTAATAAATCATTTGCACACACATTCTTGACTCAGGGTCTGTTACTGAGGATCCCAGCCTAAATCACTAAGTAAATTGAATAAACCATTTCGAGTATGTAGGAAACCTTTACTCAATTTACAATTTACAATTTACAATGTACCATTTAAATTTACAATTTACTCAACCTTGTGTCCGTCAAGGTTTATAAAGAATAAAGGTATAGGGGTAAGGTTTGCATTGTATGTGTTCCAAAGACTCCAGATATCACCCAGAGATTCATCAGAAGATTAGAGATACCGGAATAACTCTATGGGTAACAAATAACTGTGTACAATGAGGGCAGGAGGAAATGGGAAGATGATAGGGGCTTTTTGAGATAGAGAAGTGAATCTCTTTCAAGAGCACCTTCAATTTGCTGATACACAATATACTTGAGAGCCCTGATTTTCTTGGTGAATGGGGATAAAAAAGGCTTGGCTTTTAGCCAGGTAATGAAAAAAAAAAAAGGCATATTTTTCTTAGGTGTGCCTAAGTCGTTTTTAAAAATACTTTGAAAAGCTAAGCAATAAATGGGTGGAAACGACCAAAGAAATTTCAGCTTTGTAACTGCAAAGGCTGCGTGTAAAGGAGAACAGGGATATTTGCAAGCTGTCAGAAAAGACCAGGGTGTGCACGAGTGTGATTATTTAAGTGTGAATGTTTGCAGGCATTATGACCATGTTAAAGCTGTTTATTTTTGACAGCAAAAGAAAAACATAGAATTTCTTTAATACGAAGACATTTTGAATAAAACCAGGGAAGATTTTAGAGGGATTATGCAGTAACTAAATCACAGTAGTGCTTATTCCCATTATCAGGACAAGAATAAGAAATAAGATCCCTACGTATTCATTTATATATGGCTACATGTATAAAAACATTCATTTAAATGAAAATGTCAAATGCGACTGTCTGCTTTAGGCATAGTTAAAATTACCCACCATAACCTTAGCATTAGAAAACAAATTTCCCTGGCTTAAAACACTTCTTCATACATGATAAAGAATTTGGCACTCCTCCAAATTTTAGCTAACCTGTAAAATATTCTATGGGAATGTTACTTTCTCAATTCTATTGTGCTCTTTCTATTCTGCTCCTTTGTTCTGTTTATCTTAATGTCTATGCCATCCTGCCTTCATTCATGAAGTTTTATAAGCAATCTTAAAATCAGGTAATCCTATCCTCCAACTTGGTCCTTCTTTTTCAGAATCATTTGGCTATCGTATGTCATTTATATTTCCTTATGAATTTTAGAATTAACTTGTCAATTTTGATAAAAAGCCCACAAACATTTATATCTTACTTTTAAGTATGATCCTTATAATTGGGGTATTTATAGCATTTTCATTTAATATGACCATTGAGTTGGTTAGTCTAATTCTACCCTCATTAATCTCATTCATTCGTTGTTAGCCTTTTTCTCTCCATTTTTCATTAGTTCACTTTATCTTCTTTGTTGGCTTATTGGCTCTTAAGCCATTGTTTTGTTATTTTAGTTGTTACTTTAGGGTTTATAGTTAATCTATCACAGTCACTTCCGGGTGATATTATGCGATTTTACAGACATTTTAAGAAGGGTACAACAGTATATTTTGATTTTTCCCTATCCAGCCTTTGTATTATTTGGTGCATTTTGACATATTTTCATATCTGTTATAAACTCCATGTATATTATTACTTTTGTTTAAATCACCAATTATCTATTAAAGTTACTTAAATTATAACATAATCTTGTATGTTTACTCATATTGATGCTTCTCATTCCTCCATGTTTCCAGGTGATACAGCATTTTTCTTCTGCTGAAAAGACTGCCTTTCACATTTCTTGTGGTTCTTTCCTGCTGGTGACTAAGTCTTTCAGCTTTTCATATGTTTGAAAAAGTCTTTATTTTGCTTTTGTGTTTGGAAGGTATTTTCCCAGGGCATAGTTCTAGGTTAACATTTTTTTCTTAGGATGCTGGGCTCTATCTTCTTGCATTATTTCTGATAAAACTTCTGCTGTGTTACTCTTCTTTGTTTTTCTGTACATACTGCGTCTATTTTTTTTCTGGTTGCTTTGAAGATTTTCTTGTTATCTGCTTCCTTCTTCTGAGCAATTTCATTATGATCATCCCTCTCTTTCAGGAACACCAATTACACAGGTAACAGGCTGCTTGAGGTTGTTTCACAGCTCACTGAAATTTATTTGGTTTATTGTTTTTCTATGTGTTTAGTTTTGAATAATTTTCATTGCTAGGTACTCAAGTTTACTATAATTTCCATTATTATGTACTATAAGTTTCTTTACTTCTGCCATGTCTAATTTGATGTTTATCCATCCAATTTGCATTTTTGTATCACATCTCATAGTTTTCATATTTAAAATTTTGATTCGGTTCTTTTTTATATCTTCCATGTCTCAATTTAACATTTTGAACATATGGAATGCAGGTATAACAACTGTTTGACAGTGCTTGCTTGCTAATTCTAACATCTGGGTGAATTATGGGTCAGTTGTTTTTCTTTTTTGTCAGTTTTAATTAATTGATTTTTCTTTCTATTATGGGTCATATTTTCCTTACTTTTTCCATACCCGGTAATTTTTTATTAGATTCCACTGATTGTGAATTTTACCTTCCCAGATAGATATATCATAGAATATGTATTCTAGTGCTTTGTTATGAGACATACTTATCTGGAAACCACTTGATCATTTTGGTTCCTTCTTTTAAGACCCATTATGCAAAACCCAAGCCATGTTAGTTTAGGGCCAATTATTCCCTACTACTAAGGCAAGACTGTCCAAAAAAAGTACTAGCAAACTGAATCTCACTGCACATCTAGAAAATAATCCACCATGACCAAGTAGGTTTCAGACCAGAGATGCAAGAATAGTTCAACAAACATAAATTAATAAATGTAATTCTCCACATGAACAGAAGCAAAAACAAACACTACATGATAATCTCAATAGATGTAGAAAAATAATTTGACAAAATCAAACATGATTTCCTGATTAAAAACCCTCAACAAACTACACATAGAAGAAACATACCCCAAAATTATAAAAGCTACATATGACAAACCCACCACCAACATCATACTGAATGGAGAAAAGTTGAAAGCATTTTCAAAAAGAACTGGAATAAGACAAGAGTCGCCGCCGTCACTGTTTCTATTCAACACAGTGGTGAAAGTCCCTGCCAGAGAAATCAGGCAAGAGAAAGAAAGGATATTCAAATTGAGAAAGAGCTCAATCACTTTTTTGCGAAGAATATGGTCTTGTATCTACAAAACCTCAAAGACTCCATCAAAAGACTCCTGGAATTGACATGTAATTGATTCAGCAAAATCTTAGGTTAAAAAAAAAATCAATGTATACAATTTGTAGAATTTCTGTACATTAATAACAGTCTAGTTGTGAGTCAAATCCAAGTCTCAATATCATTCAAAATAGCTACAAAGAAAGTAAAATACCCAGGAATAAACCGAATCAATGAGGGGAAAGCTCTCTACAGGTGAACTACATAACAGTGAGGAAAAAAATCTCGCAGATGACACAAACAAATGAAAACACGTATCATCCCCACGGACCAGTATAATCTAGAGTTCTCTTTCTATGAAACTTTATTTCTCAGTACACTGTCTTGTAAATTTTAGGTGCCTTAGTCTTCCTGGACACTCTGCTTTGCTTCATTAACTTTGGGAGTTTGATGATCTATACTTGTTTTTCCCTGTCTGTTCTAAAACCAGGAAACTCTATCAAGGCAGTAATCTTGAGCAGTCATAGTCCTCATATTTCCCATCACATATTTCAGGGATAAATGTTCTTTTCTTGATATACAGTGTATTAAAAACCAATGCTTCATACATTTTCTTCATTTTTAAAAAATTTACATCAGGCAATAGGAAAAATCCACTCCTTAACCCTCTATTTTGACCAGAAGTTGAAGTCCTAGTATGGTATTTAATTCAGATTTAATCTCCATTTTCAGGATATGAAAACTAAGGCTTAATTAAAGAGAATAGGTAAATTAATCAACATTGCACACTTGGTAAGGGGTGTAGCCAAAGTGTAGAATCATGTTGTCTTGACAGCCTTAGTGTTTTTTCACAATTTTACTTTACCCTAATTCTTAGGTATTTGAAATCTGCACAGGGGACAGAGAGCTCATAATGCCCTTGAAATACAGCATAGTATTAGTAAAAGAACCTCATTCTCTAGCCATACCAGTTAGCACAGCATTCACTATAGGTCTGTGGGTGCTTTTTCATTATTGAGGCTCCCTGTAGGAGTTCATGACTTTAACTAATTTTCATATGTATTACTCCACAATGCAATGACATCCTCTTCTAACTGACCTTTCAAAAATGAATAGCCCACTGTGTGTATATAAAAAGCATTGTTCCATCAAATTGTTTCAACCTTCTCTGCCTTCCCGGTGCACAATGAATGAATATGACCAGAGGAAATTCACCATCTTTTTTTCATGGCTCTTTTTTCTACAGTGACTGCGAGACTCCAGCTCTTGCTCTGGATTCTAGAGAAAGTATGCTTCCATACAGACATACAGAATTGTGTACACAAACACATTGGTTGTATTTACCTTGGTCCTTTTGCCTCTGTCAGCAAAGGCAAACTGAAGTTTCACCCAATAGTCTCACTTCTTTCTAACCCTATGGTTTCATTATTTCACTGAAATCCATAAAAAGTTATACTTTTTTTCTGAAATTACTGGAGTTTTATTTAACCTATGTTTATTCAAAAGTTGGTACTCTTTAGGAGCCTTCCTGATATACATTTCAGATAAGCTATCTATTAATTATATGACTATATTAATGTCATATAGTGGTGAGTGAGACGGGAATTTCCCTTCTGTTTATTCCATTTGTTAGGTTTTAGGATCTGTGAGAAATGAGCGAGATTTAGGAGATGTTCAGCTAGAGAACAGAGAAAGGTGGAGACTCCACACAGCTAACAGAGTTATAAACTGTCAGGATATTTGTGAGGTTACCATAGATGTGACCTCTTTTAGAAATGTAACAGTGAAGACCTTCCTTATTAATATGAAAAATAATTGAATGCATATTGCATACTACTTGGAGAAAGAATTTAAACCTGGTTCTGGAAGTAATTGAATTAGGTTACTATCTTGCTAGGTGACTTTTCAAACATTTTAATTTCTATCTGCAGGAGGTTGGGGTCTTGTCATTTGAAAGATCTAGTTGTAAAGGTGTTGACAGGCTGAGAAATTTCTTCTTGGTTTGACTTAATTATATGTTCTTTTATTCTGTAGGTTGTTATTTTGAAAGGTACTGAGCTGAACTTGGATGCATTGATCAGAAAAATTCATTGAAATAATTTATTAAAAGAGAAATGTACGCATTTTTTAGATTTCAGGTGCAAATAAGGTAAACAACTTAATCTGGAATTCAGTGGAGTAGAACCAATGCCTCGCATCATCACTAAGACTCACTTTTTTAGACTATGAGCTGCTGCATATGACTTGGGATAGTTCTTTGTGCTGAATTAGTTCCAGAGCCCTGAAGATACAGGTCAGTGAACACACAGAAATTCTTTTGGTTCTAAAAATAATCCCAGTATCTTTTCTTTCTGTATGGTGCTCCAGTTTTGAAAACAGAAGACCATATTCTTAAAGGAGTTTATAACCAAGCTAAACAAACAAACAAACAAACAAAATATATATATATAGAGAGAGAGAGATAACAATTAAGTACTGAACTATAATTCAAATGATCATACAGGCAATAAGAAAATAGAAGGAAAAATCTGTACAGAGTAGTTGAGGAAAACTTTATGTAGAAGGTAATTTCTTAGTAGAGATAGGTGAAGAGAAAAATTCTCACAAATGATACAAATTGGCAGGGTCAAAGGCAAGGATTTGGAAATCAGAACAGAATACAGGAAGGGAAGTGACAGTGACGAGATCTTGTTTGGGGTCTGGGAAATAAGCTGCTATCAGTTGATAGATGGCCTACAAATCCAAATAGAATTTATGCCTAATACCAAAGATAACAGGAAGCCACTGTAAGCTTTTGAGATAAGTATAGTTTTACAAATATTAGCCTGCAGTACAGCTGGTGAGAGACCAGCCTGAGACAAGTATTAGTAGTTCAAGCCAGGAGAACTGGGAAAGGACCAGTTAGTACTCTGAAAGAAGAACTGAGGCTTGAGTGTTCCACCACTCACTGTTCTTCACAATTCCCACGGAACAAGAACAGGCAGTGGAGGACAGAGGTGGGTATCTGCCTGTTTCTCTCACATCATCTCGTGTAGATACCTTGCCTCTTAACCTCTTTGGATGTCATTGATGTGATTAACCTATCTTTCTCCAAGAAGGAATGAAGTACGGCATAGTATTTAAATGCTTCAGTGCTAGGACATGGGCACTCTTCCCATAGAATAAAAATTTCACATGGTACAAGTGAGAAGCTAGAAACAATCATGACAAAATGGAGGGAAAGGATTGTTTAGGAAAGAAAGTAAAGCAATAGGGTGTGGAGAAGAAAAATAAAAGAAAACCGCAATGAACAAGGAGGACAAGAAGCAGACTGCCCAGCTCCTCCGAGTGTGGGTTGCCTCGGGGAAGCTCCAGTCTCAAAAGTGCACCTTTGTCTGCCAGAGGAAGGGCAGAATTCTAGAGGTTAGAGACCTGGCCTTTTCTTTGTATTCTTGAGGAAACTGATATCTGAAGAGGTCAAATGACTTGCCCAAGATTGGATGGCTAGTGAGTATTGGAGAAAGGATGGAACACAGGTCTCTAACTCCTGCTTCAGGTCTTTATTCTAGCTTCACACGTGCTTCCCCAGAAAGAATTTGGAGTTTTATACTGCATGGTGTTAGGAACTGCCTACCTTGGACAATTGTATTCTTGTCACTTAATTGGGCTGTCTTGGTTCATATTTCTTTCAAATGCAAAAGGTGAAGACTATATAAACTGATAAAAAAAAGGCACTACAATAAGAGAAAAAGGAAAAAAATAGTAAATTAAAGAGAAATGAGAATTAAGAAACTAAGATAGAAAAATATTACCAAAATAATCTTGAAAAAGGAATACACTTCAAAAGTTATTGTTACAAAGCTATAGCAACCGAAACAGGGTGGAACTGTTATAAGCAGACACGTAGACACTAATAGAACAGAAAAGACAGCTCAGAAGCGAGTCCTCACATATATGGTCAAAGGATTTCCAACAGGAAAATGGATCAAAGACCAAAATGAAAGATTTTTTTTTAGGAAAAAAATAGGTGAAAAGTTTTAGGACTGGATTTAGAAAGTATTTCTTGGGTGTGATATCAAAAGCATAGATAAAAACAATAAAAAATAAATAAATTGGACTATATCAAAATTGAAAACTGTGCATTAAAGAATAAAATCAACAGAGTGAAAAGGCAATATACGGACGACCTATGGAAAAAATAACCTATGGGAGAAAATATTTACAAATAATTTATCTGGCAAAGGGTTAATATCAAGAAAATATAAAGAACTTCCACCACGCAACAGTAACAAATAAACTAATTAAAAATGGCAAAAACCTTGAATAGACATTTTATTCAACTATAATATATAGATGGCCAACAAGAATATTCCAAGACATTTAATATCACTAATTGTTGGGGAAATGAAAACCAAAACCACCTCATGCTCATTAGAATGGATATTATATAAAAACAAAACAAAACAAAACCAGAAAATAAAAAGTGTTGGTGAGGATATAGAGAAAGCTGAAATGCCTGTATGTTGCTGGTGGGAATGTAAAATTGTACAGTTGCTATGCATTTCCTAAACAAATTAAAGGTAAAATTACCACATGACTAGTAATTCCACTTCTGAACATATATCTAAAAGACTTGAAAGCAGGGCCTTGAAGAGAAATTTGCACATCCGTGTTTATAACAACATTATGTACAATAGTCAACAGGTAGAAGCAATCTTAATGTCTATTGAAGTCCACTTGTTTAACTGGATAAACAAATTGTGGTTTATATATGTGGCACACACACACATACACACATATACAGTGGAATATTATTCAGACTCATTATTATCATGCTACAAGATGGATGAATTTTGAGGACATTATTTTAAACGAAATAAGCCAGTCACAAAAAGGCAAATAGTATTTATATCACTTACACACAGTATAAGGTATTAAGCATAGGCAGATTCAGAGAAAAAGAAAATAGAATGAGGGTGTTCAGGGGCTGGAAGGAGCAAAATAGAGGGTTATTCAATGATTATAGTTTCCCAGTTTTGAAAGATGAAAAAGTTATGGAGATTGTTTGCACAATGTGAATATGCTTAATGCTACTGCACTGAAAAGTTAGTATAGAAAAAGTGATGGACTAATACCATTTGTAACAACTTGGATGGAACTGTAAACCATTCTTCTAAACCATAAGAATGAAAAGACAGACACCACATGTCAACACCCATGTGCACATTTGGTAGGAAAACGCAACAAAAAGAAAGTGAAACATTTGTACCTCCATAATATTCCCAAATTAAAAAAAAAAAATCATAGTTAAGATGTTACATTTTATGTTATATAGTTTTTACTATAATTAAAAATAAAATCAATAAATTCCATCAATCTACAATGCCATCATCTAGTTGTATCTATTTTAAACTTCTCAGAAATGTTTGAAATGAATCTACTTGAGAAATTTAACACATCTCTTGATATAAACATATATGTAACCTATTCATTAGTAGAAAAGCACAAGGCTCACTTAGATACATATATAAATAATTGCCTCATTTTTACATTAGTTATTTTTTCTAATTATACTTTTAACAAACTTATTAAATTGGAATAAGGTAAAAAGCTTATATACACACATAGAAATCATATGATTTCAATAATTATAGTAGTATATTGCTACTTAAATATCCTAAAGCATGTTCAGGAGAGTTGAAAGAATATAAATATTTTGCAAGATCATGAACTAAAAAATAGAATTAAGATTATTTATGTTCAGGAAAACTTATATAAAAGTCGAAGTAGTTTTCTGAGTAGTTGATTAAAAAATTACACTATTGATACGGATTCTTCAGACTGAGCAATCCACATTGATAGTCTTACATTGATTAAATCCACTGAATAATTATCAAATTGCTGTTCACCTTAATTCTATAGCCAGAGACAGAGTTTAAACCTTTCACATTAAAAAAATAATATTTGAAAATCCCAACTTTTATTTATTATCCCCTCATTTCAATGAGCTATTGTCTGAACATAGTTGGATGATGTTTCTCTTTGTGCTTTTAAAGTCCTTCCGAGTGAACAAGGATTCTACCATGCACTGAGAATAAATACACTTCTTTCAAAGATGTCAGGAGATAGTTCTTAACTTATAAACCTGTTATCTTTGTGTGCATGAGACAAAAGCTGCCCTATAATGTTTTCCCCATACTCTTACCTCCAGCCTATCATTTGCATCCACTCTAATCAGTAGATAGAGGAGAGAAGATAAAAGCTAACTGCTTTTGGGGAAGAGCATGTCTAACATTGTTATGCTCCCTTATTGCCTCTATGTAAAAAGTGAAGGGCCTGGATTTATTTGTTTAAAGTATACCAGGAACTTGGCCAGAGCCAAGGCATTGCAAAAGGAATAGGGGTTTTATTTTCAAGGATTGTTCTGTCTGTCTTAAGAGATATGATTTGCTGCAATTATCTATGATTTATACATAACTTATCTAGGAATAACCTGACACGAGGAATATATAGAGCCTAGTCCTAGATGTAGATGAAGAAAACACAGAAATTTGCATATGTATATGTAGACACATAGTTATATATATATATGTGTGTGTGTGTGTGTGTATGTATGTATATGTGTGTGTGTATATATATAACATATATATATCTCACTCACCCACTCTTTTAAGGTGGATATTATATTATTGTCAATTCTTCAAAAATTAATAATTTTATCTGAAATTCTAACAGAGTTTTCTTTTTAAAATTATTCTAAATTCATCAGGAAGTAAAAAGAATCATTCAAGAACAACTAAAAAAAAATTAAACATTAAAATTTAAGTGAAGGTGTGTGCCATCAGGTACTTCATAATCAAGAGTGCTTTTTCAGGGGGAAAGGGAGAGGTGGGTGGGGGGAGGTAGGTGGAGGGAGGGGTACTGGTGGAATTATACCTGAGGGGCATCTAACAAGGGTATATGTGAAACGTCATAAATGTGGAATGTAAATGTCTTAGCACGGTAACTGGGAAAATGCCATTCTTTATTGCAGCTATAGACTATTTGAGTCATAGATATAACTAATTAATTAATTAAATATGTTCCCTATTGATGGATAGGAAGATTATGTGTTTTTCATCTCTATCAAAAACAATGTTGTAATGAATAATATTGTACATGTATCCATTCAAAAGCATGTGAGAATACTTGCAAAGTAAATTTTTGAGAGAACTGCTTCTGTACCATTTTGAGGATTATAGTCCTATGATATGTTTTACTTCAGCAAACACTACTTAAGTACTTACTATGTGTAGGCACCATAAGATATGAGAGCTATTGTGATGAAAATGTGTCAAATGGTCTGTGAAGCTAGTGTATGATGCCCCATAATCATATCAATGTATGCAGCTATGATTTAATAAATTAAAAAAAGTGCTTTTTCTTTTTACATTTTCTCTCATATCTTATACATGTACAATATTATTCATTACAACATTGTTTATGACTCAAATAGTCTATAGCTGCAATAAAGAATGAGGATGATTTTTATTTTATGGAAATAATTTCAAGATTTATTATTAATTTCAAAAATACACCAAGGTGCAGAATATAATGATATGCATTGTGTCACCTTTGTGACAAAAATAATATTTATTATGTTTGCCTATTCTTTTGTATATATTTTATGTATATCCAGAAGGAAATATGTTTGCCTACAAGGAGATAAGTGGGTATATAAAATGACAGCAAAGTTTTTTACTTTTTAGTTTTTAAACAATGTGAATGGTTTGCTTCTTCAAAAAAAAAAAAAATGAAAATAAGAAACCAAAATCCCAAATTACTTCTTTAATTTACATAGAAAAATAAAGCAATGATAGACCCCAGCAAGTATAGTACATGATAAATAAAGCATGAAAAATCAATAAGAGTATTCTGTTTCTAGTATGGCATGGAAGAAACTTGAAAGTCATCACTGCATGCTAACAACATGTAAAAAGATGAACAAAGCAGAAAATCAGGAACCCTACTTAGGACTTTCAGAGAAGTGAAATCGCAGAGCAAACCTGTCCCCCAAATTGAACAGATAGACTGGCAGATGCAGAAAAATCCCAATTTACCAGAGCAGAAAGCTCTCTAGGAAACATACTAGGTAGGAAAACCTAAACTGTAATGAATGAATTTCTGGAAACTTGGTAAGGAGAAAGTGAGAGTTAAAAACTCGATGGGGCCCAGTCATAGGCAAACCCATAACCTTATGAGTTTTACCTCTAGGAGATCTACCAGGTTCTTGCATTGAGTATCAGAGAGAAATTCCCTTGTACTTGTGACAGAGGGAAGGGAAAAGTAGACATTTTGAAATATTCTAGAGCCTTCTGTTCTTAACAAGACCTAACCTATTGGAGTTTTATCAGAGCCTAACTAATCTGAGAAAATGAAAATACCTAATGCTAGTCTTTTCTTGCCATCCTGACCCCCCTAAAGTATGGACAGGTGGACTCAGAAGCATGTGTAGACTCAAAGAAAGACTGAGACCTAGTCAAAGGACTATAGAATGCATCCCCTCCCTGTACAGCTCATAGACACATCATCAAAGCCTATTTATAGCAATTCCTTTTGCCCAGTGCAGAATGTAATGCTTTCAACAAATAATTACAAGGCATACTAAAAGCCAAAATGAACAAATAAAAACACAATTTGAAGAGACAGAGCAAGCATCAGAACCAGATGCAGATATGGAAGAGATACTGGAATTTTCTGATCAGAAATTTAAACAATTATGACTAATAAGCTAAGGGCACCAATGGAAAGGTAGACAACATGCAGAAACAAAAGGGTAAAGTCAGCAGAAAGATGAAGATTTTAAAAAGAATCACAAAGAAATGCTAATGATGAAAAACACTGTAAGAGGAATGAAGAATGAGTTCAATGACCTCATCAGCAGACTAGACATAGTTGAGGAAAGAATCTCTGAGTTTGAAGACATGTCAATAGAAACTTCCAAAATGGAAAATCAAACAGAAAATAGACTGTAAAAGAAAAAAAAAAAAAAGGAACAAAATATCAAAGGACTAGGGAGCATTTAAATGTGCAATAAACCTGTAATGGAACCACCAATAGGAAAAGAGAAAGAACAGAAAAAATATTTAAGTAACGATGATTAAGAATTTCTTCCAAATTAATGTCAGTCCTCAATCACAGATCTAGGAAGGCCGCAGAACACCAAGCCAGAGACATACAAAAAAAATCCTACACATAGTAATTTCATATTTAGATTGCAGAAAAGCAAAAATAAAAAAAAAATCTTGAAAGAAGGGGGAGAGGGAGGCCTCACCTCAACTATACAGGGCCAAAGCTAAGAATTCCATCTGACTTCTCCTCACAAATGATGCAAAGCAAGGACCAAGTAGAGTGAAATATTTAAATTGTTGGGAGGAAAAAACCCACCTACCTAGAATTCTCTGCTCTGAGAAATTATCCTCAAAAATGAAGAAGAAATAAAACTTTTTTGGACAAAGAAAAATTGAGATTTATAGACAATAGGCCTGGCTAGTGATATAGGTCAGTAACTTGGGTCTGCAGAAAGGAAAAGCATTCGTGAAAGAGTAGATGAAACCTGGTGGACATCCAGCCTGACACACCACAGCCAGCAGCGCCCTCAAATGGGGTGACTATGTACAGGTCCGCACAGTTTCAGAGTCACATGGCAGGAGCCTCCAACAGCAAGGGCTGCAGCTCTCTGCAAAGGCTATTTTGCTTGTACGACCACTAGCATACAAACCTAGCACATCCAGGAAATCTTCCCTGGAAGGACACCTATTTGACTAAAGGGCTCAAGTGAGGAACATGAAATGTTAAATTAAGGCAATTCCAACAGATTACAGCCACTGAGTTTGGTTAGTTTGTCCAGAGATGTGTAGGAGAAAATAAACACACACACAATCTCTCTGATGTAACAGCTTTTGCCACGTTGTGATAGAAAGACCTCTTACCCCAATCAAGGGTATGAGATACATTTGCCCTTAGCATAGCCAGGCTGTGTTCATTTCCCTGTCTGCCATTTGGCCCTTTTATGATTCCTCATTCCCTTTTGAAAGTGTGCAGTGGTTAGCATTGCTGGGTCTCCCTACTTTCACCAAAACCTTAGTTATCGATGTACAATTTGGTGAGAACAAGCAGACAAGGTATTCACTCATTCCAACAAAAACTGACTGAGTGCCTCTGTAAAGCGTGCTCACATGTTATGCTGACACTGTGTAGAACAGCAATGGGCTCTATTTCTAGTTAGCAGGGAGGGGCAGATGTCCTCCGCTGGGCACCTGAAATCACAGCATAGCCTGGTCCTGATACTCAATGCTTAGGTGTCTGTAGGCCAGTGGCTTGTCTTTACTCAAAACAAATTTCCCTAAGGAATTTCTGTCTTTCTGAAAAGGAGCAATGTTGTGGCATTCCAGATTGTTCTTTGTAGAACTGAATCCCCCACTACAGCGTTTCCATGACAAATGAGTCAAAGACCTGACTCTAGGTTTATTTCATTTTATTTATTTTAATTTTTCTTTGAGGCAAAGTCTCACAATGTCACACCTTATGTTGTCCATAATGTATACCAAAATAAATTCTAAAAGATTTAAATAGAGTTCTGTAGCATCACAGCTCACAGCAACCTCAAACTTTTGGGCAGTGGTTCTCAACCTTCCTAAAGCTGTGGCCCTTTAATACAGTTCCTGTGGGTCGTGACCCATAGATAGAGAACCTCTGCTCTTGGGCTTAAACAATTCTCTTGCCTTAGCCTCCCAAGTAGCTGGGACTACAGACACCTGTCACAATGCCTGGCTATTTTTTTGTTGCAATTGTCATTGTTGTTTAGCAGGCCTGGGCTGGGCTCTAAGCCGCCAGCCTTGGGGTATGTGTCTGGCACCCTAGCCACTGAGCTACAGGTGCCGAACTCCAACTCTAGGTATAGACTAGGAGAACAGTACCATCCTAGAGCACCTTGATTCTGTGCAGAAAAAACTGCAAGGTCAAAGTCAGCAGCCTCAAGACTGTCTCTGTTAGCTCAGGGCTAAGGGAAACATTAACTCCACTGTGACCTTCGTGGCTGTTCACAGTGTGCTGGAGTTGTTGGTAGTGGTAGTGTCTTGTTTATATTATTAATAAAGCATAGGCTCTAAAAGCAAGGAATAAATAAATAATAAGGGAAGGGATGAGACACAAAAAAGTGGAGTTAGTGATGGTGTTAATAATAATAATCATAATAATAATAGTGATACTGATGATAATACTAATATCTGACCTCATCCAGCATTCAGAATGTACCCAACACTGTTCTTGTTCATTACATGTTATAACTCAGAATGTTTCCTTAACAAACTTTTGAACTAAGTAGTGTTATTATCTTTAATTTACAAATGAGGAAACTGAAACAAAGAGAGATTAACTTCACAGTTCAAAGCTTGTACATAACTTGAAGCACATAGCTAGCAGGTTACATAAAATTTACAAAAAAAAAAAAAGAGTGGCCAACACATAGAAAATATTTTGTAAATATTTTACAAAATTTTATAATGAGTATTTTGTAAATAACATTTAGCTACAATTTCCCTTTTTCTCCTATGTGCAGCAACTTTAAAGATGACTTCTGGGACACCCTGCATACTAAAAAATTAGTTTTTTGTGCATAATGTATACCAAAATAAATTCTAAAAGGTTTAAATAGTTAAATGCACAAAATGAAATCAGAAAAGTAACTAGAAGAGAAATTTTTGAATATTTATATCATATCTGATGAGGTAAGATATTTTTCTAAACAAAACTACAGTGGAAAAAATCACAACGGAAAAGATCAACATCTCTAAGTATACGTTTTTTAAGTGTCTAAAATCATACAAAACCAAGAAGTAAAACATGCCAAAGGAAAAAAAGCCAACAACTTCTAATGTGTATTGTGTTTATAAAAGTCAATGATAAAAACAGTAGTACCTTGAAAGAAGGCTGGTCAAAGAATAGGAACATACAATTTACACATGCAATAAACAAAATTATCAGAGATATCATGAAAAATAACCACGGCCATTATTGAGTTTTTACTCTGAGTTAGGAACTGTGCTTGTTAAAGCTTCAAAACAGTGGTATTCTATGTGTGTGCCCAGTATCACAAAACTATTTAAATAACAGGGATAGGAGCCCAGGTTGGGCTAACTCCAAACTCCTTATTTTGACCATAATGCTATTCTTCTTCCAGTAGTGTGCTGAAGCCAGCTCATTGCCACGTGTAAGAGCCCACTGAATATACCTCTTCACAACCCTGTGTTCGGTGATGTCATGTTGGAAACTTGAAACAGCCTATGGTGGGAGCAGTCACACCACCGAAATCAGCAAATACTACAAATGATCACCTCCTAATCCTCCCACCCCATCCCCCATACCCAGAAATCTAGTTATTAAGTACTTACCAACCTACCACTTAACTATCTCCCTAAGACAACCTGGAATTATGTTCCAAGACCTAATTCCTTTATCAAAGCACTAGTATGACTGCTGACCTGTTGTAACTGTTGTAACTGTTGTAACTTATTGCTCAAAGAAATGTGAGCTAAAATTTTAGAATTGGATGGCAAGTTTGCCTATAAATATGCTCAGATTGAAAGAGAACAATGGCAAACTGAATTGTGATGCCAAAGACATGTAAATTATTTAAGCCTTTCTGGAAATGTATCTGGTATCAAGAGTCTTTAAGAAGCTTGTATATTTCAGTCTTATAATTCCACTACTGAAAATCTAGTATTCTAGATAATAATCAGAAATCCTCATCATGATCTGTGTATAAAGATGTTCGTTCAACACTATTAGGAGTAAAAACTTGGAAACTTCTAAAATAGCCAACAACAGGGCAACTGCTAAATACAGATCACATGATGAAATATAATGAAGCTATTAAAAACTTTTTGTTTTGTAAAACCACAAACTATATATTATTCAACATGTATATTTCTATAGATATATAATACATATAGTATATTATTTAGGTACGTATACCTCAGTAAAGTTTTGTATTTTTCTTCATAAAAGACCAATGTATATTTGATATATGTCTATGTGTGTACATAAATGCATATATGTATATATTCATGTAGACACTGAGAAATTTTTTAAAAACACTAGATAAATTGCAACATATTTTGTGCATAGGAGTATGAAGACTGCATATTATAAATATTCTAATTCCTCACAAATTAATATATTAGTTGAATGAAATAAAAACATAAAATATAACCAAGCAAGAGGGAGACCCACACTCTACTTAAAATAGAAAAACTAGATAGGCATAATGGTCAGCACCTGTAGTCCCAGCTACTTGGGAGGCTGAGTCAAGAGAATTGCTTAAGCCCAGGAGTTTGAGGTTGTTGTGAGCTGTGATGATGCTATGGCACTCTACCTAGCTGACAGGGTGAGACTTTGTCTCAAAGTAAATAAATAAATAAATTTCAGTAGAATTTTTTTTTTGAACTTCTTTATATGATCCTATAATTTATCTGTAAAATTGTGTGGGATTATGAATGATTTTCTCGTTTGGGAGTTTTATGTTGCAAATTTTATATAATGAGCATATATCATTCTATATCTAAATATAAGAATATAAGGCTATAAATTATGGTTTATGTACACCATGGAATGTTATGCAGCCTTAAAGAAAGATAGAGACTTTATCTCTTTCATGTTTACATGGATGGAGCTGGAACATATTCTTCTTAGTAAAGTATCTCAAGAATGGAAGAAAAGGTATCCAATGTACTCAGGCCTACTATGAAACTAATTTATGGCTTTCACATGAAAGCTATAAGCCAGTTACAACCTAAGAATAGGGCAAAGGGGGAAAGGGAGAGGAAGGAAGGGGGAGGTGGGCAGTGGGAAGGGAGTTGGTGGGATTACACCTGCGGTGCATTGTAATAAGGGTATATGTGAAACTTAGTAAATGTGGAATG